>JASGAU010406457.1:0-24479 GCA_030220045.1 Australoheros facetus
CTTCCAGTGTGGACACAGCTTTAGACCCCTGAAGGCTCTTGTCTTTGTCAGACATTATGATGTCATCACCTTGCCCTCTGCAGTGCGGTTGCTTTGCTCCTGATCTTGTTGGAGCAGTTGGCAGACAAAGGAACAGTCGAACACAGATTTTGTGTATTATAGTAAGATTCTTCTGCAGTGAGAGTAGGGTGCAGATAGAAGAGAACCTGGAGAGGTGGAGGTATGCTCCGGAGAGAAGAGGAATGAAGACAGAATACACGTGTGTGAATGAGAGGGAGGCAGGTGTAACAGTGAAGCTGCAAGGCAAGTATCTTTGAAAACTAAACAAAACACTATATGTGTGGTTGTGCACCTTGATCATTTAATAGCATATTTTAACCCCACCTGTTTTTGTTAAGAGGCCGCAAACAAAGATGTTGTTTTGTAAAGGTCCTTAAACTTGCTGGTTTTGTCTTTTTAAACCAAACACTTACTGCTGTGGTTGTGACAACACCAAAAGCCACTTTTTATACATCATGCTGGAATAAGTCACGAAATCTAACAGTGGTTCCTGAAATTAATTAGATGGCCATCTGAAAGTGCAGGTAAATATTTCTCATTTCTTACTTTTTGATTAGTGATGTGACAAAAGTTGGTGGAACACTTGTGTGCAAAGCTGTATTTCCCAGTGAAAAATCTGCTAAGTGCATGCTAAATATTCAGCTGGTTTGTCCCACTGAGCTTTCTGCTCAGCTGTGCTGGAATTGTATGCATGAGCAAAGGGCGTGTGGGAGTTCAGCAATGCTCTGAATAGGAGTTTGGATTGATTCAGAACAGTCTATGGTGAACAAATTTGAATCCCAAAAGATAACTCTTTGACTGGCTTAGCATTTTTCTCATTTTATCTTCTTAAACCATGACACATCCACACATTCTTCACATAGCTGTTGGTAAAGATGGATTCTTGATGTACAAGTTCGTGACTTATTTTGTCGTGGAAGGAAATTGAAATTTTATTAAACTGCAGCTCATTGCACAAAATAAAATAGTGACTTTATCTCTCGAGCCTGCAATACGGTCGGTCTGTGCAGATTCAGGATCTGAATTCAACATCCAGTCAGTTCTGTGTAACAGTTGTTGGCACTTAAGTCACAGTTGTCTCACTGCCACATCATTGTCTTAATATGACAAAGCTAGAAAACAGATGTATTTAATGCCTCCACGCCCTTTGCTTTACTAGTCTTATTTCAGTCATCAATATATCAGAATGTTTTATTTATCACTATTATTTATTGCTATAACCTTTTAAACCATTTAAAATGAAAATAAAAAATTCAACTGTTTTTGCTTTGGCTCAGCTGCCTCTGTCTTTAGCCACCACTCTGTGGGTCTTGAGCAACGTCCTTTCCAGTTTGATTGGTTACATTTCACAAGTAATAGCCTGTTAATGCTGAAGGCCACTGTGCCACAGACAGGCACAAAGGAGCAGCTTTGAAGCTGTGTTTTGAAGGTATTACGGAGATTTCCCAAGTTGCAATAAACACAACAGTTTTTGTTTTTTGACAGTTTTCCAGTTACATTGCCTGATTAAAGTGCAGACCATTATTTTATTACGACTGGAAAGTTTCTTTTTTATATTCTTCCTCTAGTATTCATGATATTAATAATTTTAAATTCAAACATATAGGTAAGTGTGACTTTGTTGTGCTAGTGTCAGTCTTTCTTCTTCTTAGGCATGTGGGTTTAGTATTTTGTTTTTAATCTGTACAAGGAAATTTACTGTTTCCACGGTTCTTCAAAAAGCCATTTCAAAGCCATAAAAAACTAATTTAACTGCAGCATGTGAAGCATTGCATCTTAATAATTATTACTAGAATTAAAAGAACTTATCATAAAACCCTATTATTCCATTTTCTTCGACTCTTGTGGTGTTTTGTATAGAAGCAACGAGTGACTTGTTTATGAAATTTTTGAAGTGATTGTCATTCTTTTGGTCAATAACATCCAATAAATTGTCACACTGAACTGCTGTGTGCGCTAAGAAAATATCCTGCAGACATCTGCAGCTGTGCGTTGGTGGCAAACCTCTTTCAATCACACACACTGAGTGGTTGAATTTATGACCTCAAAACTGTGTTTTTTTTGTTGTTTTTTTGTCTAAGAAAATGTATCCAGGTGAACTGCCCAAATAAATTCTATGCAAGAGAAACACAGATCAGGCTGTTAACAAGATCAGCTTGGAGGGGACAGGCCAGATGCTGTGTTTCATATTGCTGAGCTGTATGCATCAAAAGTGGTTATTAGACAGGTGGCCTTTCCATAGACTTCCACCTGGCAGCTGGCAGATAGCTAGATACAGAAGAAAAAGTGTGTGTGTGTGTGTGTGTGTGTGTGTGTGGAGTGAGACCACTTGTCTTGATTTAAAAGTGCTTTTCTGACTGCTTGTATTCCTCAAATTTAAACTCTTACAATGATGTGTGTCATGCTCTCCCTCTTGTTGACTGTGTCCATTCAGCTCAGCGCTGTATATTAAACTATTCAACCACTCTGTTAGACGTTCTTTACACACAAGCGCCCAGCTGCCCAGAGCACCCCCCCCTCTTCATACACTACAAGATGCAGCCATTTGGTTTATTTACGGGTGGTGCTTCTGTAACTGCTGGGAATAGGCCAAGAGCCAATCGAACCACACGGTGGAGGCCAAGCTAATAGAATCTGACAGGAATGGAGTCATAGAGGCGACTCAGGCATCGTAAAGCTGTCGCTGTTTAAGCCCCTAAATTTGTCGCTATTACCTGCTTGCTTCTCCCTTTACATGGGCAAAGAGCGCTGCCAGATTCCTGAGTTTGTGACCATGTTTCTCATCTTTGCTCATTTCAGCACCAAATGAATATGTTGGTGTGTGCACAGATGCTTGTGTATTTTCAGGGTCAAATGCAGAGTGCATTGGCAGTGAATTGAAAAACAGATCAATGATATACTATCCACCATATAATGTCAAGCAAAAAGTAAATTACTGCAGAGTGTGGTGGACCTTAACAAACAAATGTTTCAGCACTGCACCATTTCTCCATCATACTCACCTGTATTTAGATTCTTCTTTTTTATTGGCCCCTTGAGAATTCCTTTCGTGGTGGTGCTGCGGTGGGAGATGTCAGGATGTGCGAATTTGTTTGGAGTGTAACAGTGTAAAATGCTACATCAGTCAGTACATCAGTACTAGTCAGTAAGAAAATAGGGTGGCGCTGAAAATGGCTAATGTGTCAGAATTGATTTTTTTTCCCCACTAATGAGCCTGATTAAAAGAACATGCACAAATTCCTCTAAAACCAGGCCCTTACTGTGTCCAGTTTTCTGAGCTGTGTCGTTGGATCAGTTTCAAAAAGTATTGGCTGATGGCATCACAGCCTACAGCTTTGATACTTCTGCTTCTGGCTTTAACATTCATCAGCTGAGCTGATGAATGTTAAAGAAAAACAGAGAAATAAAATCCAAACATGAACATCATATTTGGATTACTGATTCAGTTGACTCATTCAATGCTGTTAGCTAAATGGTTATTTAATTGTTTTGAAAACATGAAGCTGTTGATATGAGTACAGACAATGTGTGGTGTAATATATGAGTTTTAAATGTAGGCAATTTGGTAAAAAATGATCTGCCTTTTGTTCTAGTGTAGATTTTCTATTCTGCAATACTACTCCTAAGGAAAATTTGCATATGCACAGGACTACTAAAACATAATTGATTCAAAAATATGTGATTGGGCCTTTTTTTAGAAGCAACATGTGAAGAAGCTCATTTCTCATATTGCTGATTGCTTGTGAGGGAAGGCAACAAGTATTGAATTAGTTTGCATGAGAGGAGGGAAATTGAAATATGGATTGGGGTCGCAAATGCCTGCCAGTACTATTGGCTGTTTCGGATATGGAGGATGAAATGTATTTCTTTGTGTATGTGCGTGTCAGTGTGTGACTGATGCAGACAGAGGGGGCATCGAATGGTTTTCCACCTCTCTTGCACGAAGCAATTTTCCAATAACAAGTAGGGAGCAGAAGTGACACAGATGAAGTGAATGTTTTAAGAGGAAAAGTAATCTTAAAGACAAGCCAAGCCATTCCTCACTCTAATCCCTTTGCTTTTCCTGCATTACGGCTTCTGTCTTGAAGCCAGACGCGAGCCAGGTCTCCCACCATCTGCTATTTAGATGTATTTAAATCATGCATGCATGCTGACTTTGGACCTGTGATTTGAACTGGCCAGGTCCCTGGTCTCTGCCAGGCTGCTTAGCAAAACTCATGACCCAGGAAAGCCATATGAATATGAATTAATGACAACACAGTTGGTTAAAAGTGTCACTGCCCAAAAGTCAGATTCAGTTTTGCTGATATTCTGGCATTAGATCGTGGAAAACAGCGACCCATCCAAGTAGTCTGAATATCAGATCCAACTTTTTCAAGTGTGTAATAGTGTCTAGCATTTGAAATTGATATGACTTTTAGGTAAAATGTTGAAGGAAGTGGGGATAACATGATAGACTCAAAAATTGAGAGAGGACTGGTTCAACTAAAAACATTAAGGGGACACAAAAAACCCCAGGGTTAAATCTGACGTTACCTCACTAAGCTCCTAATCCTTGATCATAGTACAGACCTCCAAAATCTTGTGGGAGAGAAGAAGAAACTCACAGGAGGGAAAACAAGAGACACTGGGGAGAAGCAGATCAGAAAGCTTATTAATTAATTGGATACACACACACTGACACTACAGTGAATAGAAAATAAGAAGGTAGATATTTCGTACACAGATATAGTGATGTCTCTTAAATGATTATCTAAATTTCACAGAATCAAGACTTAATGATACAGTAACGGGAGGCAGTGCATCCCACCTTTAGTATCTAAAGAAAGTACAAGATAAGATGGTAGTTTTCACTTTTGTCAAGAAATTGCTTTTTTGTAACACCTAACAGATCAGTTGATTCCTGTTGTCACTCAATAAAGACATTTCTATTAGGGGGAATTTGAATGATGTAAAACTAAGACGTGAATGACCTGTTCACTCTGGAAAGTCTAATAAAAAAAAAAAAAAACGGTTTCCCTTTAACAAAGGGGAAAGGGAGTTGCATGTTTAAGGTGGGGACTGGAAAAGAGGGAGGACAGGAATTGGCAGAGAGAGTAAGAATCGTGACTGTGAAATCAATAGTTCATACTGTTCTGAAATTGAGGGGTTGTTTTATTTTTTTTTTTTTTTGTCAGAAGCTGTGTATGTAAGGTGGAATATGAAATAGCCTTGGTGGAGGCCCCTCATGTAAGCAGCAGTATTGATTTCCACAGACCTGGTCCAATTTTGGTACCACCGTTTTTTTTTCACTGCCCTTTAAAGAACCCAAGCGACTCTGGTGGGACAGTGTTGTAGAAATCACATGACTCTGCTTCATCTCCTCCTACCCGAATGGCCACGAGTAAAGAGTCAAGGAAATTTCTACAGTTTCCAGAGTCTCTCTGAGGACACAGCTGCAGGATGGAAGATTTCCCCTGTTGGCAGGTCCTGTTAAGAGATTCACTAGCATTACAACATGAAGAGAAAATAATCCTTTTTCTTTGTGTGTGTGCGTGTGTTTCTATTGGCAAGTGGCTCAGAGAGAAAAAGAGTGTGAGTGAGTGGACCGACAGACTCTGTATACAATACAGCTTGGCTTCTTACGTCTGTGTGTTTTGTTCTTGAACCAGGGGAGGGGGAGTCACATGAGTGTCTGTTCAGCTGCAGCTTGTGTTGAGGTGTATTCACACATATCCCCCACAGTTTAGCAGTTACTGCGAGCAGCCAGACATTAGTGGTGAAATTGCAGCTGTTTTAAAGTCTTTATTGCAGTAGGATTTACAGGGTAAAATGGTCTGTAATGCTTAGCCTGTGCTCCCTCTGCGCTGTCCCTGCTGCTGACGCTGCTTTCATACTGCCCTATCTGGCTTCATAAGGAAAAGCGACTGGAGAGTATCAGCTCCCGGAACAATATAGGACATTTTCTCTCCCCCTACTCCTGAGATTCAAAAAAGTTTGAAGGCAAAGAAATAAAGGCTTTGCCTCATACTCTTTTTCTTCCCCTTTGCTTCCTTTGCAGTCACCATGTGTCCCATCTTTTCTTCCCCTTTCCTCTCCTCCTTTAACTTTCATTCTCTCCAAGTAACGGGAGTCTCTTGCAATATGCTGTGTTTCCCCACTTGAGTGTTAATGAGGCAGATGAATATTCATGAAGAGGAGGCTGACATCGCTATATGGCGATTGTGCAGCAGATGATTGTGTGCATGGGGACTCTAGTGGACACATTTCTGAGGGATCTGTTGTGCAGTGGGTAGACATCAGGAGACTCTGGGCTCCTCTGCTAATGATGCAGATGCTTGAGTTTCGTTTTTGTCTGTGGTTGTGGATGACCTATTCCCAAGGCCGTTCCTCTCTCCCTTGTGGCTGCTGGAGCTTAGGTTTAGCCTCCAGCTGCTGGTGGAGGACAGCCAAGGAGTGCAAGACTGAGAAAAAGAGCTGCCTTTTTGCTGCCTACACTCATCCTACTCTTCCTCCCTGTGGTCCTGACTTGTGACAAAGGGATGCCATGAGTCTCCTCTCTGGGGGCCATCTCTGTCTTTTTATTATACCTCTCACTATTTGTTGCTATCTTTTTTTATCTTTGTAATTTTTTATGTGGTTCTTACATTTTCTTTCTTGAAATATATTGCACTCTGATGTCAAAAACTGACTTCACCTCATGTTGAAGGACATATTGGAAAGTATGTGGCTCATTTTAACAGCAAAAGGCTGCGTGATGCATGCTTGTCATGTCCCTTGCATTGCTTTTTCCTCCGGTGCACTGCTCCCCCCTTTTTTTCCCCTCTTTTGAGCTTTGTTCTGCTCTTCAGTTTCTCCCCAAACAGTTCCTATAGTAATCTCTCATGTTTTCTTTCCCCTCTTTTCCTTTTTTTTGCATGACAGCTTCTCATTTACATTTTCTCACTAGCTCATCATCCAGTCTGTCTCTTCCCTGCACTGCCATCAGCCTGGGGCTTTCTCTAGTCCCCTTTCCATCTCTTATTTGCTGTTACTACCTTTTTTTCCTCTCAGCGTCAATCTTTCCTCCCTTATTTCTCTGTAAGATATCTGACCCTTGCATATTTAAAATCTTTGTTCTCCAAACAGCCATTTTCGACATGAACACATGAAGTGATATGTGTTTATGTCTGCGGCACAAGGTGGAAATTTGTGTTTGTCTGTCTGGCACAGGCTTTGTATTAAGCACCCTTTAATTTAGGAAGGTGAGTCTGCCGTTGCTGCGTTGGAGGACCGATAGTCCAGCTGTCTCCTTTGTGGTGACACGTCTACTAGTGATATAATAGAGGTCTTCCCGCTCCTTTGTGCTCCTGACCTCCCTGTGCTCATGAAATCGGTTGCATTGCCACTTTATGTTGTCAGTTCCAGTCTAGCAGGCATTCATACTTATTCTCATGCACACACATCCTTCCTGCAGTTGGGGAAAGGGTGGAGGCTGGCCAATTTATCAGTGTTCTGACTGTAAGGCTACAGGGAGCCCTCCGTCTTCATCAGTTCACTCAGCAAATAGGCACACCCCAGTCACTGCTACTAGAGTTAGCTCATGTGTCTCCATTATACTTTAACAACAAATCTGTGAGGGTGACTAGAAATAGTGTTCTATGGTTAGCCATCTTAAAAAACAGTCTGTTCACATCACAGGTGAAACTGGTTAAAATGTGTTTATTGCCTCAGATTTATTAGTGTTTCCCACAGGCTGTCAGTTTACAATAAAAGGCAGTTGGCAGATTATTATAGTATAATATTATAGTCTCTTTATTTCAAGCTAATTAGAATAACATTAGCTGAATATTACAGCGGTGTCAGCTGACTGCTGCTTAACTTCCATTACTGCGAGTATAAAGCACATGTATCTCACTGCTTGTAATGACTGTATTCAGTTTAGGGTGCAGTTTTTCTGTGTATTTCTTTGAAACACCGTGCGTTCATTCTGTCCTGTCATGTGATATCTCAGTGCTGTTGTCCTGCAGTAGTGAAGGACGTCTGTCTTATTTGTCTGTCTATCCTCCTCCTCCTCCTCTGCCATCTCCTCCTCTCCGCCGCCCTTAGCCTCTGTGCCCCCTCGCTTTTCTCGACCCGCTGCTGATCAAAGCTGCTTTGAGGATGCTGAGCGTGTCCAAGGCTGGTAGTGATTTGATGATATGTGTATATCTTCAGAATCTTGTCTTCATGTGTGATTAGATGGTGTGTGACAGGTGGCGTCAGTCCCATCAGCTCATATTAAGCCAGAAAGCCGTGCTGCCACCACCGCTGCTGTTTTTATCCTTTAATGTTAAACCTTCCTCACCAGCAGAATCAATTATCAGTGATTATGTTAGTGTCAAAGTCTTTAGCGCCTGGCTGAGCCCCATTGCTGCCTCCTCCCACTCGTTGCTGTGTGGCCCACAGGCCCACAGAAGCCACACTATGCTGATCCCCAGTCAGAGCACTGCTGCTGCAGAGGGACAGCTTTACAGACAGCTCTAAGTTTAACCTTCCTCCTCAACAGTGGTGTGACAACGCAAGGAGAGTTTATTATGCCTGACAAAGCTCCCCCATGTAGGTTTTTCCTCAGTGAGAAAACTGCATAGCGATTAGCCCTATCATGCTCAATTGTGGATGTAGCTGTCAGAGCTGGCTTGGTGGTCTTGTGTCCTTGGCTGTACACTGCTTGTGAAGGCCATGTTGTATAAATAGTAAGCATTCACTGAGCTTTTGCTGCACCACACTGCAAAAAAACCAACAGAATTTTCTATGCAAAAACTCAACGTTTGGCATGTAACCAATCTATGTCTCACATAGGGTTTCCTCAGTAGCATGTCCTCAGCCTTGGATTTAGCTGTGATGCACAGTGTGTGTGCAGATTATTGCCACTGCACCACACAGGGCAGTGAGGCAGCTTGTTAAAAACCCCACTCAGCTGCAAGGTCACAGCTCTGGCTTTTCCACTGTTGTGTCAATGCTTTGTCAAACACACGTTCACACATTACTTTCAGAAGTGTTTAAAAATCATCAGGCAACACAATTGGGTTATAGCACTTCATAAAACACAAACACATTCCCATATGCACTAACAACAATTTGCATATTGTGTTTTTTGAAGTAATTAAGCATCAGTTTTACCATCATGTTCCTCCACCTCTTTTCTATGCATGCACTGTCACTTTTTGTTCGTAGTTCAAACTGAACTGTAATGACCTGTTCAGCTGTGACTCAGTAAGTCGCTTGACCTGTTGGTACCCTAGTTAACAAGTAAAGCAGTAAATTATTTAATGCAACAGCACGCAAATTTTTTTTACAGTTTGTACCTCAGTTTTAGGTGCACAGCATGGTTTGTGTTCAGTCTAACAGAAGAACTGTATCTCATGTCTTTCCATTAATAGCGCTCTCTTTTAATCAAGGGTCAGGTTTGGAGTTGCCAGTTAGGATTAGAGATTTTAAATTCAGCCGCTGTGCCTCTTTACTTGACAAGCCCCTTCTGTTGACAGGAGTGGAAGTTTTTTTCCCCCCAGACTTTTAAGATCTAATGTCCATTTTCTGTCTAAGATTGTTTCTTTGATTCACTCTTGACCCTCCCTGCCTCTCCGTTTGCCCTTTCTCTCCTTCTGTACGTTATCCAGTGTTGAGTGGAGGTAAGGAGAGATAGTAATCTGCTGTAGCCTTGGCACTCTTTCGCACTCATGGTCTTATTGAAGAAGATTGATGGCCCTGTTTCTGGAATGGCTGTTGTTTTGGATGGAGAGAGAAGAAGATGGAGGCAAAGTAGTGGGTTTAGAATGAAAAACTAAGTGAGGGAGGCGTAGGGAAAGCAAGCGGTAGCGGGGAAGAAGAGAAATAGCAGTAAGGTGAATGATAGTTGTAAAAGATGGAGAACTGGAAGAGGAAATGTCACTGTGGAGGAGCTTGAGAGCTCATTAAATTTGGTTTGTATTTTATTGAGTGAGAGTGCGCGTCCACCTGTGATTGGTTTCAGATTTACACTTTTTTTTTTTCTCTAATGCTCATGTGGGTTATGGGATTGACTGCACTTAGTTTGCATGTCAGCAGGATTATATTTAAATGCCAGCTCTTCTCTCAAGATGCAAATGAGACAGGAACATGTTTTGATGAATGATTTTCTACACGTGTCTTGTGTTTCTGTTGCATTACAATGCAGTGGCCTTTAAGCCTTTTAGGTACATGTTAGTCAGTATTAACGGTTCTGCATTGCTAGGGGGAATAAGCAGCCCTTCATCCCTCTTCATGATGGGTCTGTTGCTCAGTGCCCATGTGGGTGGCACTGGGTTGATTGGCTGTAATGACAGTTATGCTCTTAATTGTGTCACTTATACTCCCTCTGTGGCTCTTTTTGAATGCAGTCAAGCGCTTGATCTNCTTTTCAGGTTTTGGAGCGGTGAGATATAGAACACACGACTCTTTCTTCTTCCCTCTTAATCTTTCTTTCATTTGAGAGAAGTATTGAATCTGACATTGTCTTTATATTTTGGGCTACCCCTGTCTCTGCATGTCTCCCTATGCCCTCTCCTTAATTTGTCTCCTGTTCCTTTAATATCATTTTTTTTGTTCCTCTGTTTGACTATTGTCTGAGTTGCTGTTCCACTGCTTTCTCTCTGTCTTTCTCGCTCTATTTCATCAGCCTGTTGTACATCGACCTATCTTTCATCCTGCCTCTCCCTCCTCTGTGTCTTGTCGACTCCTCTTTTTTTTGTTTTCTATTTTCCCCCTCTTGTATTTTTGTTTTCAACCTCCTCATCTGTCAGCTCCCTCCCCCTTTTCTTTTTCCTTTTTTTTTTTTTTTTNAGACAGACCTTGCTGTCTCATGACACCCCAACATTGGTGGGGTCAACTCGCCTTGTCTCGGTGGCATGACTGGTTGCATTCTCTATTGTTATCGTTTCCTGTCTGAACTGACCACTTGACATAGCTGCAGTCACAGCAGGGCAAATGATACAAGACCAAGAAAACAGGAAGAACATGAAGGGTGCATACCGTAATGTCTGTTCATACTGTTGCTGGGGTTGTTTCAGGTTTTACTTCACGTAATTTCCTATGTTGACAGCCCAGCATCACATCTAAGGCTACTGAACATCACAAATGAAAAACAAGCAAAAACAAAAATTGAAAAAAATGTTAGACTGGCTTCACTTTACCAGCTGAACCTGTGTAATCAAAGTTTGTGATAAATGGAGTTGCAGTCCGTATCTGCTTTTTTTTTTACACATCAGCCTAAAAAGGCTGTTGTCACTTCGCCAGGCGGGTGGGCAGCCAACTTTCAACTTTGTGAACGCGATAATTCAAGAAAGAGGATTTTCCAGTTCATACCATTGATACATCTACTGAAAATCTCGGACGAGTTTGAATCTCAAAGACCTCTGACCTCAAGATCAAGGTCAGAGGCCTGAAGTTTTCTGAAAATCTTCTGAACGTGATAACTTGAGAAAGATTTGACCTAGGATTTACAAATGCATCTAGTGAAAATTCTGGACATGATTGACTTCCTGTGACCTTGACTTCAAGTCAAGGTCAGAGGTCAAGTTTTCTGAAAATCTTGTGAAAGTGATAACTCGATAAGATTTTCAAATCGATACCACAGGTGCATCTACTAAAAAGCTCGGATGAGTTACTTCTTACCATAATAATGCCAATCACAGAAAGTGACAGTCTTCTCAGTGGTTTATATTTACTATAAGTTTAGCATTTCTTATTCCTGGCTCTTACGTAGCCATTTGCTTTTGAATTAATGTGATGAATAAAGTCACTAAGGCTCATTTGCACCCCATTAAGATCTACTGAGACCCGGTAATTATGTGTTGTAGAACTTTTACTTCCAGGGGATTTGTGCCACCTAAAGATTCTGCTGCCAGGTGCCTGAGGGGTACCACTGGTGGCTGACAGTATTTTTTGAGTTAGTAAGAACGAATCTTGTATTCATTTCAGGTGAGCTATTGATCAAATGGTGCTGGTCCCGTTCACACATCACAGAGCCAGACTTCCTTTTTGACATTTCTTTCAGGGCTCAACCTTTGTATTTTGCATCTGATTGACATTTCCTTGGTATATATGTGTAAACATAGGGATCTTAAGGTATTTCATTCATTCATGCAGATCATCTTTTCTCTCTCTGAGGTAAAAGCCCATAGGCAGTTTGAATGCTGGCCATGAATACAAAGCACCAAATATAAAAAGTAACTTATTCTCTGTGCGGTATTTCTGGGCCAAATATAAGTCAGTGTTTAGCTTTAGAGTTGCAATTTATTACACTTCTGAGACAAGTTGTGACTCCCTGGATTGCCGTAGATTCAAGTCATTCAACGCCTGTTTTAAAATGCAGCTTTATTCTTTATGATCCAAGTGTCAGAGTAAATTGACTTAAATCACACAGCTTTTTCTAGTTGCGTGGACATGTTAAATGTCAGGCATCTTTATGGATTGGCTGTATTATGAGAACAAAGTGCATCAACATGGCTGTTTAGCTTGAGACATTTTGTCACAATCTGCAGACCTTTCTGCAGTAATTGTTGGCAAAACACACCCAGTCTGCTCTGTGAAATCCTGTTCATCTGTGGTTGGCAGGCATGTGAAGTATGAGTAAGCGTCCCTAGTCATGTTTATTTAGGTAGAGGTGGAATTTGAAAGAGAATTAGACTAGGAGGATTTTAATGACACTGCACAGAGTTGATGCCATCGTGGGTCTGTTCTGTCAGATGATTGTTTTGTTATTGGGGTCTGTGTTGGCCCTTTCTACATCACATTAACATGGTGAATTTTATCTACAAAGATTTTTATCCACTTTTATGGGTCGCTGTAAATATAGCCCAGAAAGTATCAGGGAAGCATTAAGCGTGCTTTGCTGTGATCCGCCTTTGAATGCTATTGCTCTAAGCAGCACATTTTTTATTTGTGGGATTGAGATTGCATTGCTTTATGGCTCTGTTTACACCTGTGGCTTTTTGGTTTGCTGTTTGGATGCAGTCCAGATACAGTTTGTGTTTGGATTAGTGCTTTAAAGCTGCGTGTAATTGCGTAAGGTGGGCCCCTGTCCCGCTTTGTTCCGCCTCTGTGTAAACCTTACTACAGTCTTCGCAAAACATGTGTTTTTGTAATATCTTGTCACACAGACACACGCACAAACACGCTCGCTCTATCTCAGGAATACTCTGCATTCAAGTCTCCTACAGAACAGATGCACACACAAACAGTCAACTTGACAAGGAGTCTCTTGCAAGACTATGATAAGGCACTGGCTCACACCCACGCTTGCTCTCACAACTACAGTGTTGTTGATTCTTTTCGCTGTTTGTGTTTGCAGCTTGCCAAGAAGCTCAGGCTTTGGACAGACAAGCAGTACTGCCACACCTACAGACAGAGACCTGACGGAGGGAGTCCAGCTGGCTAGTTATGGCAGCTGCAAGTGGAACAGATGTGCGAGGTACTTTGATCTAGGTGAGTACCAAATGAGGTGAGGATCTCGGGGAGGGAAGGAGGGGTATTGGTCTGTACCAATATTGGGTAATTGCAAGTCTGCCATGGGAGGGCAGAGGGGAGCGGGAGAGAGGAAATTTTAGCCTATGATATTAAAACATTAAAATGACCGCTTTTGAGCTTAAACCGATGGCAGTACTGTTAAACTAAGTGTTTTTAGCTAACTTGCAACTACTGCATAAGGATTGAAGTCTTTGTGTTCCATGTATTCTGCACTGATTTGTCAATTTTACACTTTTTCACTTCAAGTTTGAAATGCCTTCTTCTTTTGACTGGATAACTTTGATATTTATCTTTTCCAAACAGTTTTTTGTCTTTGGACTCAATATTGAAAAATATTAACTTGGAAAATTAAAGTTTTATTTATTGGTTCCAAAGTAAAAATACATTTTGTTTAGCTTTTAAAAACAAAACAAAAAACCCAACACCTACAGTATTCTCATAAGGCTAGCTTTGAACCAAATAGTGAGTAAGAGGAACTGGATGGTCCAGCATAAGAAATAAGCTGGAAGGTTTGAATAGAAAACACAAACCTTCAAAAAGTATGAAGGTGACAGAAGATCTAAAGGCTGCTAGTGAAGGAATACCAAGTAGCAAGAGAACAGAGGATGCAGCAGACACTTGATCATATAAATGGCAGCTGGGTAAGACGTTTCAGGTAGTATTCATCTGTCATTTATAAGTAGAATTTGCACCCAGTTCTAATAAAAGACTAAAAATGGGGAAAAAGGGAAAGCTTGGGTTTTTAGAAGGAGAAATAAGGGTGCAGGCATAGAGGATGTGCCAACATTGGAGACCAAAAATAAATAAATAAATAAAATGTATCCTTTAGGGTAAATTATGTGGTCCTGTGTGTTTCATGCTTCCCCCACCAAACTTTCCCATCTTAATTAGGTAGTGTAAAACTAGCAAGACAGCAAGAAAGGAAGAACAAAAGCCCAATGAAAAGACTGTGAAACGGCAGCCACTTTTCATTTAGAGGCTATAAGATGCTTGTTTTGTGTGTGCTGAGAGGAGAAAATAGTAAATGATAAATGTATTAATTAGCCTACTGGTGTATAGATCAGTCTCTTCACTGCTTCATCAAATGTAAGATACAGTGATATTTTTTTTCTTTGAGTTTAACTTAAAGCAAAGGTTGATGTTAATGTTAAGACAAAATAAATTCCAGGATACAGCTCAAAGCTTTTCTCTATCTTCCCACATGTTTTGAGTGTGGTTCACTTTCATACATTCAGAAGTGAACATTTCATTTGGCGGTGTCGCTTGACATCAGTGTTGCTGTGTATACCCATGAAAATTAAATCTCTGTGTAGGATTTGTTGAGAAATGCTGGGATATTTTAATCACCTCCTTTCTGTATTATCGCACAGAAAAAGCATCGTGCAAAATCAACATGAATATGGTTTTTCAGATGGGTGTGAAGCAGTGCTGGTGATATTAGATTTCTTGGTGGAAACTTCAGTTCTCCCATGAAACTAAAAATAGTTTTAGTATTGAAAATGAAGAAAAGTATTGTGTGTGTGTGTTCTGTTTTCTTTCAAGATTAGATGGGTGGATTCTGGGTATATTCTTGTATATTTAAGTGAAAGACAGTCCTTGCTGACCCTGCAGTTACAGCCAATTTGCTGTGATCATAGTGACAAGTGTCTCCATATGGTTACTTAGTAATTAGCTAAGAGGAGATGGAGAAAGGTTGGAATTGGTGGGGCATTAGAGGACCTGTCAGAAGGCTCCGCTCATCTTACCCCCCCAAATCTGTCAGGAGGCTTGTCTGGGGGCCCATGCTCCCCAGTCCCTTCCCTCACACTTCAGTGCTTCAGTTAATTGAAGCCACTTCAGATCAGTCAAAGGAGCTGGATCTGCATGCCTGAACAGACCACAGCACTCACCTGACCTGTCACTCACTTCTATCAGCAGTTTCCTGCCACCCACAAGCTCTTCCCAACGCATCATCGTGTACAAACCCAGGACATAGTGAAGATCCCAGAAATATACTTGGTATATAATTACCTAAAAAAAAAAAAACTACCACACTACAACCTGACAGGTACAGATGTCCAATACATCCAAGACTTTTAACCAGCTCCTTAGTACAATGTCTGTTTGATGGATTTGGTTAAACAAATCACTTGTTTATAGTGAATTAATAGCAAGTGATTTGTATCAAGGCACATGAAATGGAGTATTTCCTGTAGTAAGAACACATCTGAAGCATTCTCACTACAGTTAAGGATGAATTATGTTGTGTGCTACATGTTGGAAAAGGCAAATTTAGACAATGTCCTGACCTGATTCTCCTAACATTTGAGTTCATGTGCAAAAACAGCTGAGGCTGTTGTATTGTACGCGTTGAGACTTTGACCGTGAATATCAAAAACCTTACTAGTTAAATTTGTCTTTATATCCCTTTAGAATCCATCTTCTCATGCATGTCTTATGCTTTTAGGATGGCTACTTTTTATTTTTTTAGTTGCATTTGCGCTTGTGCAATGTGCACCGGGTCTCTGCAAAACAGCAACATTTTAATTTGAGTTTTATTCAAAGGACTGGCATAGTACCTGTCCTCTGCAGGAAAGCAGGGAAAAAATTTCATCAAAGTAGATTTTCTTAGGAATCTACTGCAGTGTACTGTAGTTATTTCTTTAAACTGACAGCATTTTGAAATTTAATTTTAAAGTTAAGTGACACAATTGGTAAAATAATGCTGAGTGGACAGGATTTTCATTCTGGCATCTTAAACAGTTTGTATTGCCGAGGTTAATTGAAAAGGAAAGTCTAAGACTGGAAATACTGAGTATATATAATTTAACTAACCCTAAGCCACAAATCGCAGTAACTCAGGTTTACGTGTTTCATTATTTTATGGAACATACGAGTGCCCCTCATTGGTGTAGACTGACTCAGGCTGATTACAACATGTTAGCAATCTATCTGCAATTAGCAATTAATTGCACATCTTTTCCAATCTGTTTGAAAGTCATTGCAGTCAGTTGGAGTTGGACTGAGACAGGATGCTTTTGACAAGGTGACCTGTGCAGTCGCTTTGTGATGAAAAGTGGTCACCTAGAGTTTGAGTGTGCAGCACCCTCAACAAGATTTGGTTGCTGCAACAACTTGCAATTGGTTCCAGGTAGGGGTGTGTGATATATATTATCTACGATAATATCGTAATTCCCTTGTTAACGATGTGCAAGCTGACATTATTGAGTATGCTAATTAGGGGGAAAAAACAACAAATGCCTTGGCTCCACGCGTTCACTACTTTATGCTTTAGTACAGGCTGAATATGAGTGTTTTACACTTTCAGTCTCTGTGAAATCCTAGAGTAAATTGTGATGGGACTCTGCACACATGCAGAAGGGGTCAGCCAGAAGCAGAATCTGTTGAGAATTCCACGTCAATTTCCTGTGCTGATTTTTAATGAATTTTAAAATATTTATTTCCATACTGTACTACCTTTGGTAAATATGAGTATATTACACTCTCAATTTCTGTGGAATCCTACAGTAAATTGTGATGGGACTCTGCACACATGCAGAGGGGGTCATCCAGAAGCAGAATCTGTTGAGTATTCCACGTCAACTTCCTATGCTGATTTTTTTTGTGAATTTTAAAAAATATTTTCCACATTACATGGACCTGGGTGAATATGAGTAGATTTGTCACTTGATTTCTGTGGATTCCTGCAGTTATTTGTGATGAAACTGGGTAAACATGCAGAAGGGGTGAGCCAGAGTGATAATCTGTTGAGATTTCTACTTCACCTTCCTATGCTGATTTTCTATGAATTTTTTAATTTGATATTTTCCATATTACATGGTGAATATGAGTGGATTTGTCACTTGATTTCTGTGGATTCCTGCAATTATTTGTGATGAAACTGGGTCCACGTGCAGAAGGGGTCAGCCAGAGTGATAATCTGTTGAGATTTCCACGTCAACTTCCTTTGCTGATTTTTATGACTTTTTTAATTTGATATTTTCCAAATTGAACAAATCTTGGTGAATTTAAGTGGAGTCCTTAACTAGCCTTAGATGAAATTTCACAGCCAGGTAGAGTATATAAGGCAGAAGCTGAATCTACAGAAAATTTTTATGTCAGTTATCAATGATAAGCTTTAATGGCCTTATAAAAAATATAACCACACTGGACTGAGTTCATTAAATAGGCTCAGAATTGTCAATGTTCCGCTGTACAGAAATCTGCAACGAAGGACGAGCATTACCATAAAGTTTAGGCTAGAAGCGCAAAAAAAATTTAAGCTGCGGCTGATCTGCGGCTGGCTTGACCGTAGCTCAGAATTGATGGCTCACTTGACCGCGGTAGATAAAACACTGAAGCAGTCTTGCAGAAAAGCGGGTTTCTGATCAGATGAAGGTGTGTAGTTTCTGTGATTTATTTTGCTATAATGTAGGGGAATCCCCCTGGACAGCCTCTTATTTGATTTTTTTTCTCCTTCTGTCAAGTCTTCCGTATTGAGCGATTGCTTTTGAAAAACTCGCCGAAGTTTTTCTATTTACATTTGTCATGCCCAGGACACTCTTGAAAAAGAGATTTTAATCTCAATGTGTTTTTCATGGTTAAATAAAGGTTAAATAAAATAAAAAAATAAGTTAATGTCTCAAAAACACTGATTTAAGACTTATATTTTACCAGCTAGCACTTCTTGTATGAACACATTTTTAAATAATGCGAAATATCGTTTATTATCGTTATCGAGTAAATTGCTGAAATTATCGAGATATTATTTTTTGTCAATATCGCACACCTCTAGTTCCAGGGAGCAAAAAAAATTAAATGCAATCACTCGGCAACTGTTGGTTTTTCCTTCTGTCTTACTGAGGCCTTAGATACCTCAGTAGAGGCAAAGTCTGACCTTACGGGAAAGATTTATGGTTCATATGCCTGAGAAGCCTGCTCCTGGTTTTGCTTTTGACTTGAAGTGCCACCTTTGGGTTTGGAAGCTGTGGCTCCCTTCTCTGAATTTAGCAGGGGACCCAACTCTTATCAGTAATGATGATCCTCAACAACAAACTTGGAACAATTTGAGTCCATGTTGAAATCTGAGATGTACAACAGGACTTCCTCAAATTTTAAACTAGCAAATTCTAAAATTTGTAGTGGCACTGGAATCAGTCTAGAGGAGCACAAGATGATGATCCTGAAGGGGGGGATTGGACAGACTATAATCAGGTATAGTGGAGTCCCAGAATCCCACAATTTTAGGATTCCACTATCTATGCAAGTTAGTGCAGACCTGGCACAAAGCCTTTTCATAGCCTTTTAAACTCCAGTGATGGCATTAAAAACATACCAAGCGGACTTATAAAAAATTTGACTTCAAGTGAGCAGCAGCAGTGTAGATTTTCAGGAGTTAGACCTTCATTTTCAAAAAGTGACCCTGAACTGCAGTTTTATAGCTGTAAGGAGAATGTTGTCATCTGATAGTCTGTAGTTACTCATGCTTGAAAAGCCAAGCATAACAAAATGAAAAAAGGGCAAATGTGGACTGGAGACGCAGTAAAATGCCTTTTTCCAATTCATGGATATTTCTAAACTCTGAAAGAGCACAAGAAAATTTTTAAAGCTCAGTATAAACAAAGATCCAAGACTCAAGCCCACAAAGCTCAGCTAAAGTGATATGGACTAAAATTGGATTTCTTTTGAATAATTTGCCTCCCACATGGCTTTTGTTGATAAATTATGGCTGAATTGAAAATTGTCTATGGTTATCATAAAGTAACCGTTCAATAAATGCAACAAAGAAACAACTTGTTCTATGATTTGGACCAAAACAAGCTGATTGAAGTCTGTAAAGGCCATAAAGTCACGCCTTTATTATCCAAATGCAGAAATTCTCTTTTTCTTTTGCCTCAGCATGCAGTTTGATGTCTGAACAGGAAGCAGTCATACCTAAATGACAAAGGTTTCAAACTCTTCCCATATGATAACAAAAAAATGAAAGGCTATAATAGTTTACAGTTTTTAGTTTATAATTTATCCAATACAAGTAAGAGTACTTGGTATAGATTATGTTTATCTTTAAAAGATACCAGGAGGAAAGCAGGAAGTGAAAGCAAGAGGTTGGATGTGATAGAAGGGTGCATTTACATGGTGTAATAAAAGATGTGAAAGTGTGCTCCTGGGACAAGCAAGTTCAGTGGTTTACGCAGCGATGGGAGTGCAGATATTTGCCAGGTATTTGCACCTAGAGGTCACCCTGCTGCTGTAAAAAGGGAAACTTGCCAATCTTAAATCTTGCTTCTGAGTTACATTATATTGCCATAAGTATTCACTTACCCATCCAGATATTTGCATTCAGGTCTTCCAATCATTTCCATGGCCACAAGTGTATAAAATCAAACACCTAAGGTATGCAGACTGCTTCTACAAACATTTGTGAAAGACCGGGTTACTCTCAGGAGCTCAGTGAATTCCAGCGTGGTATGCCGTAATCACAGAGCGGGGTCAGCGGATGCTGAGGTGCATAGTGCACAGAAGGCATTAATTTTCTGCAGTCTATCACTATAGACCTCCAAATTCTAGACTCTAGAGGGCTAAATCGCGCATCTCCTGCTGGCAGTCCGATGGATGAGTCTGGGTTTGGGAGTTGGCAAGAGGGTGCTACTTGTCTGAGTGCACTATGCCACATGTAAAGTTTGATGGAGGGGAGGGTTATGTTGTGGGGTTGTTTTTCAGGAGTTGGGTTCAGCCTCTTAGTTCCAGGGAAAGGAACTCTTAATTCTTCAGCATACCAAGACAATTTGGACAATTTCATGCTCCTAACTTTGTGGGAACAGTGTAGGCACGGCCCCTTCCTGTTCCAACCTGACTGCGCACCAGTGCACAAAGCAAGGTCTATAAAGTCTATAATGAGGAAGTTTGTTGTGGAAGAACTTGACTGGCCTACACACAGTCCTGACCTCAACCTGATAAAATACCTTTGGGATGAATTAGAGTGGAGACTGCGAGCCAGGCCTTCTCATCCAACATCAGTGTTTGACCTCACAAATGCACTTCTGGAAGAATGGTCAAAAAATTCCCATAAACACACTCCTTAACCTTGATGAAGAGTTGAAGCTGTTATAGCTGCAAAGGGTGGGCTGACATCATTTTAAACCCTATGGATTAAGAATAGGATGTCACTCAAGTTCATATGATGTGATGGCAGACACGTGAATACAGTACTTTTGGCAATATAGCAAGTCTGCGATACTGTGCCCCCTCTGCTGGTTCTGCAGTGCTGCTTCCCACAACACTTAAAACTAGGAATGTGTGAAGTATAGCCATAGGGAATAGATCTTTTTGAAACATCCCACTTGGGAGTGAATGTCTAAAATGAGAAGTGGAGCTTGTGAATTGTTTTAAATGCCAGGCTTCTCCTCATTCAGGGTGCTTTCTTGTGGAAGTCTTTAGTTATATTGTAGCTCAGTCTGCTGACATTTAATGCCCAGCCATTACATCCTCTGTTGCTGCTTTAGTACAGGCCTAGTTGTTACCGGTATGAATATGAATAGACAGATGTGACAGCTGGCCAGCCATATGTGACAAGCCTTTTAAATCTTTACGCCTTAATTATTCCTCCCCTTGGGACAAATATTGGCATTTAAGGTCTTAACACTCAGACCTTATAAACTGCCAGCCTCCAGTTGGCATTATCTGTCTCTTGCCAACTTCCAAGCAGACTAACAAAGGTGCTATAGATAAAGGGCTAAATTCATAACTGTCAGCTATGGTTAGATGATTTCTTTCAAATCTATCAGTATTATAAAGATTGTTATTTATCATATTCATTTAGAGTTAAGTAGCTCTAGTAAACAGTGTTGACTCCAGAAATGTTTCATGGCATCACCGTGAGGGTTCTGTGTATATAGGTTAGCTGAAAACTGTGTTAATATTGGAATTTAGGAATTGCATACTGATATACCCTTTTCATGTATTTACTGTGTAAAATTATCAAAAAAATTGGGGTTTTCTTTATGTGCTGTATGTAATATAATTAAATGGCTGATGCACTGAGCATTTCTTTTTCATTCTACTGCATGTCATTAAATTTTGTCTACTCTTTCCCATAGTTTATGTTTCGTCCTTTTTTTCTCTATTCTATCTTCTCTTTCCCCCCTTACACCCCATTTGGTTGTGACAGATGGCTGCCATTCCCTAAACCTTTTTTTTTTTTTTTCCTTTTCTGATAAAAGGGAGTTCTTCCCTCTCACTGTTGCCAAGGGTCATTTGAATGTTTGGGTTTTCTGTCTTGTATTGTAAGATCTTTACCTTGCGATTTAAACAACCTTGGAGCGACTGTTGTTGTGAGTGGGTGCTATGTAAATAAAATTGAACTGAAATGAAAAGATTCAGAGAATCAGGAAAAATCTCTGTATGCAAAATCCTGCCCTTTTCCAGATAAATCACTGCATGGGCTCAGAACATGCTTTGTTGTTACATCCACACAGGTAAGTTAAGACTGGTATGCAAAGGATAAAAACACATAGAAAGCAAACATAGAAACAACACTGCCCTCTGTGGGACTAAGATCCTTTCAGATGTGATGGAGAACTATCCCATAGTCTAATTAAAATCTGAAATAGTGGATGTCATTGCTTTGAATTAAAAAAAGGAGAGGAAATCGAGCTTATTAGCACACATTTCAAAACCAGCATCTGTGATGATATAAGGATTTATTTGCATATATGGAATGGGTAACTTTCACATGTGTGAAGGCACCATTAATGCTCAATGATATATGCAGGTTTTATAGCAGCACATGCTGCATTCCAGTTTTCACATTAAAATGACTTACTTTTTTTTTATTATGACAATGCCAAACCACATTCTGCATTCTGTAGTTGCTGCTCAGCATGTTGTACAGCCATGGCTTAAGTCCAGACTTATCACTCATTGAATACATTTAGGTCATTATGAAATGGGAAATACAACAAAGGAAGTGCCAGACCGGTGAGCAGCTGAAATTCTGACTCAAACAACAATGGGAAACATCTTGCTTTCCCAAGTGGTCTCCTCACTTCCCAAATGCTAACAGTCTTGGTAAAAGAAGAGATGATGTAACATAGTGGCAAACATGCTCCTGTCCCAACTTTTTTTAATCATATTGCTAGTATCAGATTCAAAATGAGCATACTGTATATGCTTATATGCTGTATATGCTTTTGAGAAAAAAAATTCCCTGTTTCAGCATTTGATATGCTGTCTATGCCATATTTTCAATGCAGTATAAGATTTCAGTGATTTTTACTTATCAGACTTGATTCTTTGATGTACATTTTTCAGAGTCTCAGCTTATTTGGAAATTGGTTTGTAATTTTACACTCTTAAGTTTTTTACTGATACTTAACCTGTATTTAAGCAAGACTTGAAAAGTAGGACTTAGTACATGTAATTGAGTATTTTAAAAATGACAGTGTTGCTACTTGTGAACGAAGTAGAACATCTGAGTACTACTTTTTTAGGAAATCATTATTTGATAATGATCTTACTCCTAACTTGGTGTATACATATTGTACCAAAAACTACCATAATGTATCAATATTGTACATTATTATTATTTATCCAGATAACATTACTCTGTAGCCATCCATTTCATTATCTGGGATGCACAGTCACAAATTCAATTTTGGTCTGGGAATGTGTTGCTGCTGCTGCTTATGAGACAGACTTTCAGTGCACTGTCCTGTGTCAGCACTTGGACTGTGATTTTTGAGTTTTAGTGAATGAAGTTCACCAATCTGCATCAGTTTTATTTTAGTCATGAGAGTAGCCAGTGAGAATTTTCTGGAAGCTGTGGCCCCTGTGATCCCCTTGGTGTCACCAGTGCTGTCAGTTTTCTTATGCTTTTTCTTCATTAAGTGTTTGTTGGAGATTTGCCTCTTTTTCAGTGAGGATCTGAGGTTTGAAGGCATTTTTAAAATTTCTTTTTATAGTGTGGGTATTGAGAAATCCTTTGAGATTCATTTTGACTAAGGGCCATACAAATAAAATTGACTTAATTAATAACCGGAAGTGAAAGTTATAATGATTTATTATGCACTGGTATGTGGCTTCAGTTTCCACAGAGTTAGTATAATTCTTCAGCTTGTGCATTTAAGAAAAAAATCAAGATGATGTCACACTACAGGAGAGCATATTTATGGTTATCTGATGCATCAGGTGAATAAGCTGCTGACATCTCTTTTTAAGGTTTTAAAATAAAACACCTACCAGTATTTAATTTATTACACTGTTGTATAAGCGGGACTCATCAAAATGAAGGCAGATCTGTTATTCCGTCTTTGAATCTTTTTCTTTTTGCCCCCTCATCTTCTGTCTATTCCCCATCTTGGTCTGCCTCACCTGGGTCATCCCACACATTCTCATTTCTCTTGTTATCCTAGGCTCTAATTTCAGTTGCTGCGGTAACCCTGCGGCTCCCTACACTTATGCCTCCTCCCTCATCTCTCTGAGCTCCTTGTTAAGTGTGGCAGAGCTGGTTAATGATTGTGTTTTATTTATATTTTTCCTCCGGTAGGGTTCCTTTTGATAGGGCACGCATGCCGTGACTCTTGAATAAGCCTGGCTTTATAATATCCCCTGTATCTTCATTTTATTTCTTTCTCACTTACTTGTTTGCTTGCTTTCTTGCCTTTATTTTTCTTCCTTTTTTGATTTGTAGCTGACTGCCTTGTGTTTTCTTGTTTTTTCTCATAACTCTGCAGACTGTCACTGCTAGCTGTCAGTCGTGCAAAAAAAAAAAAAAAAACTGCCTCTCGAGGATACGAGGTGGACTCTCGCTGCTAATACAATGCCATACTTGGATACAAACTAATTTCCTCAATGTGCCTTTTTTGATTGTTTGCTTTTATGTAGATCATGTTTAAATGGAGCTCTGTTGAGCTTTTAGTTCATGATTGAAGTTTAAAGAAACATCCCAGCAGATGAGAACT
>JASGAU010406459.1:0-20256 GCA_030220045.1 Australoheros facetus
GCTTGAGCTAAGAATAAAAGCCAGGCCGAACACTTTTAGGGCAGAAGTCTACCTGTTATGTAAATGCTGTGTTGTAACTGCTTTGTCTGACCATCTGCTTTTAGTATTTGTGTATATTCACAGGGCAGAAGGTCGCCTGCAGCCTATTTATAGATGAGAAAATGTAGTGGGAGTTATGATACTGCATCATAGATTTATACGACCTCGGCCTAGCCTAGAGCATCTGCTGAATTGTGCTTCCCCGGGTGCAGTAAGGGCTAAGTGAAGCACTGGGGGCGATGATGCAAGTACGCAGCCAGGCAGGGCAGCAGTGTTGAACAACTGAGTGACTGACTGACTAACTGGTTGACTGGCTGGCTTTTAATCCCTGCTTCTATCATGTCACCACATGAGGGGATTAAAAGGCCAGCTCGCTGTTGTAGGTGAGCCCAGATGTAAGCTTTCGGAGTCAGTGGCGAGTGTGATTGTAACCCGTCCAGCTTGGCTCAAATATCTCCATCCTCTGGGAAGTTCTGGGTGAAGGCTCTGGCTGTAGAGCTCTTCAGGGAGTGGGCCTACATGCAATCGTGTTTGCCGTGTGTGGCTCATGTGTCAGGCAGGAATTTTTCTAGTTGCAGTAGTGTCACCTGCCTGATTTGGCAGGGATTGCACTTCCTAACAGGTTTATGGAACGCATGCATAGTGGTGATATTAAATGACTTCACAGAACAGCAGGATCATCCCTCTCTGTTTGTAATGTTATGTCACCTGCTAAGCTGATGTTCCTGGTAGTGCTCAGTGGTTAACAGGATTTGTGACCTGTGGCTGCTCTGCTCAGGACAATAACCATTTGGAAGTCGTGGTTTGAAAAAGACAAAATCGGCCTAAGGTGTCTGCACTAATTTTGCTGCCAGGTGTAGATGTTTCCAGTCTAATACTACATTATCATTAACCATAACTTTTTTATTGGAGCTTTCTTAGGAAAAGGCACTATTGTTGTGATCAGTTTCATAGTGGTGTTAATATGATGAGATGAAGCAGTGGGTTAGTACTACTTGCTGCAGTCAGTGGAGCTAAAGATTGTGCAGCCTGTTTGCTCATTAGTTCCTTCCACACTCTCGTGACTGTTCAGAGTCATCTCGTGAAGGATACAAAGTCACTGCTCTGTGGTTTGTCAGCACGGCCTTCTCCACGCAAGCACATTGATCATCTTCATCTCCCTGTGACTGGTCTCAGCTACAAAGGAGAATGTGTCACTGTCCTTCCCCTGCGCCCTCTCATTGATGAGTCGCCTCGGCAACTGAGCTGGTCTGTGTGTGTGTGTGCCTGTATTGTGGTAATCACATGCACTTCCCAAGGTATTGAAGCCAAATTATGTCCTAACTCTACTTTTGTATTCATCAAATAGGATGTAGGAATAAATATTTTTAGTTAAGTCCCCTCTTGTCCTGCAAATGAACTTAGAGCCTGACCGATATAGAATTGTTTTTATTTTTTGTTTGTAGCACAGCCAGTTGGATCCACTGGCTGTGCTCATTTCCTTTTTTTTTTTCTTTTTTTTTTTAAAAAACTCTGTGACTTGCTCTGCATGAGTCACAGTTCAAAATAATCCTTATTTATCGTATACTTGACCTTGGTCTGAAATAATTAGTTGGAGTTCTTCTCCCTGCTTTTTATACCAACTTTCTTCTGATTGGCTGTCCCTCGCAAACAGAAGGTGGGTAGGGCTGCTGTGTCTCACAGCTATCTCTGATTTCATACCGAGACGAGGGTTGAAAACACTGTCTGAACCTGAGTGTTTAGAGCAGTCTGAAGCCTGTGATTACTTGAACACACATTGGCCTTATTTTTTCAATCTTTGGCCATGTTTAATATGTGCACCCACCACTGTAACACCACATATATGACAGTAAATCAGTTATATATATATATATATATATATATATATATATATATATAATAAATAAGGTGCTATATAAATAAAGTTTTATTTGTTTCTTTTTGTTTCTTTTTTCTGGAGACTCCAGCAAAGAAATAAGTTGAAGATCCACTTCTCCCTGAACTGCTTTAATGCCTCTCCCTATAATATATATAACTGTCACAAATTTAATACTAATGAATTGCTGTATTTAATGTTTTGGAGATTAGCGCCTCTCTCTACTACAGACACAGCCCAGAGAGCAATATTTCTGCTTTCATTTTATATGTCTAACAGTGTGACAGCTTCACAAGTGCCCTTAAATGCTGATTTGGAAACTGTATGACAGGACTAAAAAGCTCACAGGAACCTTCAGATCCCTGCTAGCTTTAATGCATTGTCAGAGGTCACTAGGGAAGCATTAAGAGTGATGGACAGCCCATGGCCGAGCCTTCAAGGGAGAGTTTGAAGGCTTGCCTCAGTGGGAAAGTTCCTGACCCTGAGCAGAGAGGACTGTCTAAAAAAGAACAAACCCAGCTGTGAGGAGTGGAGGAAAGGCCCATGCAGGCCTGCAGGGGATCCACTTGCTAATGATATTGCAAGCTTGGATAGAGCTTTAATGGCTGTACTAAGTGGTGGGAGGTTTTGAGTGCATAGCTGGAATGTAAATGATTATTCAATCAGTTAATCACTGGTAAGCCTGACTGTTTTAAAATATTCTAATAAGTTAAAGGATCACAGAGCTGTGTGTGTGGATTACTGTGAAAGTCTACCAGGCAGCACAGCAAGTAATATATCTCAAAATAAATGCTTATAGGAACTGAGTGGTGCTGTTGTATAATTTGGCAAGTCTGAACTGCCTCTGCCACTCATGGTAGAGGGTGTATATTTGGCCAGCTTTGCCCTCGGTGCACTTAGCTGAGGTTTATTGCTCTTTTTTTAATGGCCTATGAGAGAAACCCTGGTTTATCTGATCTTTCTCTGGTGCTCTCACTCTCCTCATCCTCAAATTACCATGTTACACCACTTTTTATTTTTGCTCCATCTCCCCTCTGGATCTGCTCACCCCGTGCGCCTCATGTCAGGCTACTCAACAATACTTTCCAAACAGTGAATCAGCAGACTTCTTAAAATAACCCCCATAACAGTTTGAGTTACAAACTACGCATGCCACAGTAGACCACTTCCTGTCGTTTTTTTATTTTCCTGTTTTCAAGTCGTGTCTAGCTTTCTCACAGTCTTTGTGTTCCTGTACAGTGCAAGACCTTTTCGCAGCATGAATCTCAGCACTGCTACGTGTGAAATCAGGCCTGCCTAACCATCTTTATCCATGCCACTCAGGCCAAGTCAGGAAATGGACTGTTAGTACTTGACACCAGTTACAGTTTCTCTCACTCCAAGTTGCCAAATAGTTAGCTCTTCATCACTATCCAGATGGGTTGTTTTAGCGGCTGCTCTGCTGTAAGGCTGCATGCTTGGATGGATAAAATAAGAATCTGAATTTCACACTAAAAACTAGATAACATTTTGTATTTGTGTATTACAGTTAAAACATGCCTTTTTAAAAACATATTTATTGCAGTATTCCTGAAATTAAATAAAGCTAACCTAGCTGTGCAGTTATTAAATGTCTACTTTCATTATATAATGCATTAAAGTAAGATGGCGCAACCAATTTATTTATACAGCGCTTTTATTCATGCATGAACACATTCAAATGTTGCTACACTGCGAGGAGAAGTCAAGTAAATATCAGGCAAAACTATTAGCTGTAAGTTAATAGAATTGGGCATAATGTAAAAAAATTCTAAACAGCCATTGTTGATGTCTTCAACCCCACCCACCCACACATACTTGCTTGTGGCAAAAATAATTACAGAATCAAGTTTTGGGTTTTTTGGGGGGGGTTTTTTTGGATGATTTGGACAAAACTGCAGGCAAGGGAAACATACATGCTTTCGCTCGATCGGTGCTCCCTTCCCCAGTAAATTTAAAAACATTAAATCTATAACATTTACTAAGTTTTGGCCCTCTAGTGATTTTAAATGGAATTACCATACTGTCACAAAGTAGGTGGGGCTGTTTTTCCTCATAATCTAGCTAACATAGCAAAACAATTAACATAGAAAAAAATAACTGTTCACTAACTAGAGCAGAGGTTCTTTTTCTATCATGCTGGATGAAATCTTTTCACGCCCCACGCAGAGCAAGGTCCAGAGTGGGGAGGAGCGGCACGACGGCTCTATGTACACAAAAGACTGTGACGGTGGAGAACTTTGCTAGTCACTATGCTAACGTATGCTAACGTTATTTCCTTGTTCCACAGTGAAAATTAATCCCATGTTCAACATTTGTTCCGCATGACTTTTCTGCCAGGTCGTTCGCGCCCCACCTCTCATGACCTTGTGGCCCACCACAAGGTCATGTTTTAAACAAACTATGTTCCAAGACTCCTTATTTTACAAAGAGGAGGGTGGAAAGGAGCATCTGTGAATGTGTTCTTTGTTTCTATTGGCAGTCTCTCAATGGTTACCTGTTCTGCATGCGAGTATGTCCTCATCTAACATTTGGTATGGAGGTGCACAGGCTGCTTATGATCTTATGGGGAAAACATGGCTCTGACAGCTTTTTCAGACCGTTGTCTACATATAACCAGGGGCAGTATTACAAACAGCCAGTCTGTGGGCTACTCTTGCTTATGTTGTTGTTGGTCCTTCAGTCAGTTGCGGAGAAGGGCAGCATTTTAACGTACAGAGAGCTGAAGTGAACTGTTATGTTAAAAAGTTTTTGGGTTACAGTTTGCCTCTTCCCGGTTTGTTTGCACAATTGTTGTAAATAATATATTATATTATAAAGAATAAGCACAATGGATTTCATGATTACACAGTTAAAGCAGAAATGCTGGCTAATGTCTCTTTAATGAAAAAGGAACTAATTATCAAGCCAAAAAAAAATGCTGAACTCAAAGTTCCTGAATGGGACAGTGCTGTCTGCCAACTGAGAAGCTTCCTGCCATCTTATAGGTATCTCCATATAAACCCATCTGTATACAGAACCATTCAGATGTGCCTGTTTGTGATATTTGGCACCCTGTGATGAGAATGCATTGTCATGGTAGCCTGTCTGTGACATTTCAGGACGGACATGGTGTGCAGCTGCCACAATGAAAAAATTATTTATTTATGAAGCATTTAAACTCCCAGATCTTCTGCTGATACCTATGTCACACATTATTTTCTAAATTAGTTGGCACCTACAGATATGACTTTCCGCTGGCAGATGATACTGACTTTACTGGCCTTTACATCCAGTGCTTCGTATAGGTCGGGAGTTGAACACCTGTTCTTGGTCAATTCCAGGAGTTTTTCCCTTTTCTGGCATGTGAATCTGTTTTTAGGCTGGCAGTTTAAGAGTCTTTGCATCCTTCCTAATGAGCGTACCACCCACGCATATACACATCTGCGACTCCCCCAGTTGAAACTCATTTCCTGCCTTGTCACGTCACCTTGGTATCACTGAGCATGTACAGCTGATTGAGTTACACATCTTTCCATCAATAGGCTCTTTACGACACTCAGGTCTTTGGCACAGAGGAGTGAACATAATCAAGGGAATAGAAGAGCGCTCGCTTTTTCTGGAACCCGTGTTTATAAACAACCAGCATAGTGTGAAATGTTAAACCCCTCGGTTTAGTTACTGTTAAACCAACGAGGGAGGCCAGGCTCTGTGTGTGTGTGCGTGAGTACAATCCTGTGCACGAGGATCTGACAAAAGTGGACATTAACAGACAAGTTGCTAAGCTGCATGAGAAGAAAATGGCGCTGGGCTGTACTTGTTCTTGTTTTCCCAAATTATATAAATACAAGGTTTCTGTCATTCTTTAATGGAAAACACAATGTATAATATTTTTGACTATGTAAACTTTCTCACCCATGGTTCTAACTTTAACACCGCAGTTAATGACAGAACTGAAACTCTAACGGAACAAACATGGCAGACACCATGTAACGCCTATAATTGTGTGTTTTCAAAATTACATCACACAGTGGCATGCTGGGTAATGTTGGCGAGACAAAAACAACCTGTTAGGAGCTGAGAGACACTCCAATCACTATATTCAGCAGCAGAAAAGAAAGCTGGAAGAAGAGGGGAGCTTTCTCTGCTGGTATGATCTACTTTGTTTCAAAGAGAAGCAAGTGGCAAACCAAAAACACAATTTTGAATTCAGGAGTCTGTTTTTGTTATTTGCAGTGTTTTGGTTTTATGTTATTTATATTTTAATTCTTTTATAATGTTGAACAGTAGAATAAGGCACCACGCAGTACTGTGCAAAAGTCTTGAGCCACCACTCATTTCTTTATGTTCTGCTTTGAAATGAACTCTAAAACACTGGTTGCACCTCCCAGCAATATGAGGAATGCAGCTCTGTACTTGAGCGTGGTGCATGTGAACAAAGGAACAACATTGTGCTCAAAAAGTGTTGCCTTGCAAAAGGGCCTTCACAAAGCCTGAAATGAGCCCCTACACACCCATCTGTCTATCCTGTTTCCTATTAGTCAGGCAAAACCACCAACCCTGGGCAGACACAGTGGCTGCTACGGCTTGAATCACCTTAGAGCTAATGGATGTATACATCCACTCATAGATGGACACTTTATTAAATTTGAGATAAGGAAATTTCATTGATATGAATGAAAGTAATGTTCTTTGCTTTGCTTCCATCAGACACATCATGTAAAGGTGCTATTGCTAACAAATCACAGTAGTCCTGCTTGAACAGACAGCCCCCTTCAGTGTTTTGGTATTTGATTTGGGGTTGTTAACTATCATTGACCAAAATGGTAAAACTCCAGTGTGTAAATCCAAACCAATGAGCTAAATGATGCTAAAATGTCATTTATAGCTGAGGAGACTTGTAGAGTCATGATATTTATTTGTTGCTTTATCACTATAGGCAGTTTATGGGGAAAATATCCTCATTAGAGCAGCTTTAAATATCAGCTTTCCTCACATTTCATATTGTTTGTTGTGCAATATTTTTGTTGTCAGTTGGATCCATTTAAAAAGACAAATCCATCCTAATAACCAGTGAAGAAATTGCTCCACAATCCTAATTAAACCTAGATCATCGACCCCATAATGGGTTTATTCAAAAATAGAGCAGCACCACCCCCCTGCTGTGCGCTTTTGATGTAATTATACCTTCCCCGAAGGGAGCTGCTGCTATTTTTTGGCATTTCAAAAAGAGGGAAGACAAAACACAAACATGCAGCTCCAGACATGGATCACCTTTAATTTTTAATTTTATTTTTTTAGATTTGTTGGTAGTGAATTCTTACAGATTGATGTTTTGCTTTCGAGCTTGTGGAAGGATTCACGGTTTAATTTAGCTTAATTTAACATTAAGCTACAATCCATTATGTTTCTTTCCAGCAAAAGGATTTATTGACCTCCACAGTGGCTGGAAAAAAGTAGATGACTGGAGATGGATCTGTGTACAGATGACACGTACAGCTTGCTGTTCAATTTGCAAAAAGGCCACAGACACATTTTTTGAGCCATTATTGGGTCATCATCTGTGTCAGTTTGTTTTCTCTGAGATTTGAGAGCCATACAGTCAGAATAGAAACGGTTGATTATTAAAAGAGCTGATCAGTAGTAATGTAGATTGCTTTGTTGTCTCTGTGAATGAATGTTATTTGACCACAGGATGGGATGATGAAGCCACTGGGTACCAGATTGTGCCCTAGTTGATCTACATGGGGGAACAAGACCCTGTTACACAACTGAATTTTGGGACTGTGTGTGCAAGAGAGCTGAAGACTATAATTAGACTCACTGAGATTTTCTAAAAATAGAAAATCTTTGCCACTTCATAGCACAATACATGCATCAATTTTATATTTAATCTTCTAGATTTTGATTTATTGAGGTCTTTATTTTTTATGTATTTTCATTGGCTGCTGCGACACAGTAATTTACCAACTTTTGGGATAAATGAATTATCTTTATCTTAATTAGAAATTATTTGAATTTGCACTCTTCTCTTTAATGAACCAAGTATAAAACGGTTTAAAAAATCTCTATTTTAGTTCATTGGCTTATTTCAAAGACTTGATTTTTTTTTCTTCTTTTTTTTTTCTTTTTCAGTAATGTTTCTGGAGGTCACTGCAAGTAAAACATTTGACATATAAAATCAGCAACTCAGCAAAACCTGTCCTTGAAGGACATGTGGAACCTGCAGTTTTGCCCTCTTCCCACCATTTAGTGGTGGCTAAGAAGGAAAAGTCATGTGTAAGAAGAAAAAAAATGTTCCAGGAAGCCCTGCATGTGTCCTCTCCCTGTCTGTTAAGTAAGCAGGTAGGGTTTAATCTGTCACTAAGCCCCATCATTCATTGCCTGTTCTCTTCTGGTATCGGTGTCCCTGGCTTTTTACTGTGGCTATCAGACCATATCAGAAGGACAGGGATTGTTCTAGTGGGGAGTGCTTGGTGTAGATGGCCCTGTATAGTTTCCACAGTTTTATAGCAGCACTGAGATCATTTCAGGTTGTAGCAGTAAGAGAGCCATTCAAAGAGAAGCAAGATTACTTAGTAATCCTCATTTTAGCTCCGCTGTCGACAAGAGATGACAGTCAGAGGAGCTTATCTGATACTGAGCCGTCCGTCATCCATCCTTCAAGTTTTTGCTAAATTTGCGACTTCTTGGTCATTTATATTTGAACTCTTCTGAAACGTGGCACAAATACTGTATTGGGGGGACACGGATTTTCAGTGTTTGACTCTTTCGATGGTTGACCTACAGTCAAATTAGTTTTCGTTATACCAATTATACCAATTATAACAATATATTGTACAAGTAAAATATTTGACAGTGGAGCTCTATAGGTCAACAGGTCTCTTGTTTCTTAAATTTGAATTATGATAATCACACACAGTTGTGTGTGAGTAGTTCCTCCAATATGATGGTGACGACCCTAAAAATAAACATTTTTCAACTCTCCAAGGCCTGGAACAAATAAAAGGTTTGCATAGAAAAGACACTCAGTGCCTCATTGCACTGACGGTGTTTGTAGCTTATTGTACAAACTATTGAAGAAGCACTAAATGCCCCTCTTAAAAACCCACCCAGGGCGAAAATGCCTACAACTCTTCTGCTGTTCACTTTTATCCTTGTGAAAACTTTGAATAACAGGTCAGGTCCATTCAGTTTTGTTTATATAGCACCAAGGGTGCTTTTTTTTTTAACCCTTCAGTATTAGCATTGTTGTGTGAGGGTTCTTGGTTAGTCGGTCCTCTGCTTGAGTCCAGACTGAAACATCTCCTTTTGCACTTGATTAAAGTAACATTTGGTAGAGACAAATCAATTTTAACACAAAATCTGACCACCAGGTATTTGTACTACTAGCGCTTATATTTATGTGTGTGTATATGTGGGTGTGTGTATATATTTGTTTTTGATATAATATCTGCTGATGCTGCAAATAGGCCTGAGAATGAAGAGCTTAGGATGGCTTTCTCTGTTGCTGACGTGGCTGCACTGAGCCTAATGAAGCTCTGCCTGGCACAAAGCCTCTACCAACATATACATGCTGTGTGTGTGGGGGCACGTGTTAGCCCACTGGTAATTGCATGTTGACTCAGTAGCAGCCAAGTGTATGCACGGTAATGGTGGAGGCATGAGTGTATTTGACTCGTGACTGAGTGTGCGTATGTGTGCCTTTTTATTTACAGTCTGAGCACTTGTCTGTGTATATAAATCAGAGGAGGCATTCTTACATCACAGGCACCCTCAGGGCAGCACACTGTGCTCTGATATGCAAACACATCCTTACACACACCACCTCATGCTAGTTTCTTCCTTCTTCCTATTTCTTCCTCCTTATTGGTCAGAGCAGTCAGAAATCTTTTAGTATTGAATGAATGGCACCACTAGAGTGTTTCTCTCATTTTCCCCCTTTTTTACACACAGATGCACTCACCAACCAATTTATTAGGTATACTTTTCTAGTCCTGGGTTCAAAGCCCCTTTTGCCTTGAGAACTATGTTAATTTCTGTGTGGCATAGATTCAACAAGGTGCTGGAAACATTTTGGTCCATATTGCCATGATAGCATGACAGTTGCTTCACATCCCAAAGGTGCTCTACTGGATTGAGATCTTGTGAGTATGGAGGCCATTTGAGTACAATGAACTCATTGTCATGTTCAAGAAACCAGTTTGAGTTGATTTGAACTCTGTGACATATTATCCTGCTGGAAGCAGCCAACAGAGGATGGGTACACTGTGGTCATAAAGGGATGGACGTGGTCAGCAGTAATATTTTAATAGACTGCAGGCATTTAAAGAGGCACAAATTGTACCAAGAAAATATCCCCACACCATTACACCACCACCAGCAGCCTGAACTCTTAATACAAGGCAAGATAGATTCATGCTTTCATATTTATGCCAAATTCTAACCCTGCTGTGTGTGTCAAAATAAATTGAGTCTCAGACTGGGCAGTGTTTTTCCAATCAAATTTAATTTAATTAACTGTAGATTAAACTAAACAGTTTCCTGTTCTTAGCTGACAGAAGTGGCATCTGGTGTGGTCTTCTGCTGTTGTAGCCCATCTGCTCCAACGTTTGATGTGTTTTACATTCAGAGATGCTCTTCTGCGTGCCTTGTAACGAAGTACAAGTACAGTAACGAAGTACAAATACTTCGTTACTGTACTTAAGTAGATTTTTCGGGTATCTGTACTTGAGTATCTATTTTTCTGACTACTTTTTAACTTTTACTCCCTACATTTTTACACAAGTATCTGTACTTTCTACTTGTTACATTTTCAATCAAGCTCATTACTTTAGGTTTAACGTGTTTGCGTTTCTGGTTATTGTCAAACATCAAACGATCTGAACCTAAATAATAACACATAAGAGACAATTAAAGAGGCAAAACCGTATAATTTAATGTATCATTTATAGCACTGTAATCAGGGGTTACAAGGGCCTGACCGCCGATGTCCATAAGTTGTGCTCGCAGTAATTCAGCATTTAGCTAGCACTACAGAAGAGGAGCGAGCATATAGAGAGTAACGTGTGGCAGGTCATTTAAAATGCAACATTTCTAAATGCTCAACAAATATCAGCACACAGTCTGTCTGCTAGCTAAAAGAACAGCTGCTGTATTTCCAGGGAGAGCAAAGAATGAGCGATAACTTCACTCAGATGGAGAAAGATGCAAGAAAGAGGAAGGAGAGAGCAGCAGCAGGTCAGCTGATCACAGCCTGCACACCAACATCAGTTACTGGAGCTCACAATAGAAAGTTGTGATTCTTCTCCCCACGCAGAGCCACTACAGCTGATCTTAGGGTTCCTCCACCTTCTGAATCCCACTGTAAGCCCTGAGTATCCTGATGTTTGTGTTTAGGTGTGGAGGTACAGTCACCCTCTACTATGGAGGACACCGAGAATAGAGCTGTGTTTAAATTCCCTTTCAAAATTTGGGTCCTACAGAACAGATTCAAGCTGAGTACATTCATTATTTAGATTGGAATAACATTTGTGTTCTCATGTAATATTATTTTATATTATTACAATAATATATAATGAGGTTCAGTTAGATTTACAGAAAAATAGCAGGTAGAAACGTCCTCCAAAGAGCTACTTTTACTTTTACTTTCTTACTTTGAGTGCATTTCAGAGCCTGTACATTCTTACTTTTACTTGAGTTAAGACGTTGAACCAGTACTTCAACTTTTACCAGAGTAGTTTTTAACAGAAGTACTTCTACTTCTACTTAAGTACAGAATGTCAGTACTTTTGTCACCTCTGCTTGGGTGTAACAAGTGGTTATTTGAGTTACTGTCAGATGGAAGAAATCTGGCCATTCTCCTCTGACCTCTTAACATCAACAAGGCATTTTGGTGCTGCTCAGTGGATATTTTCAGACCATTCTCTGTAAACTCTAGAGATGGTTGTGATGGAAAATATAGCTGTTTTTGAAAAACTCAGACTAGCCGATCTGGCACCAACCACCATGCCACATTCAAAGTTGTTTAAGTTACCTTTCTTCTCCATTCTGATGCTCAGTTTGAAACTCAGCAGGTCATCTTGACCATGTCTACATGCCAAAATGCACAGTGTTGCTGACATGTGATTGACTGATTAGATATTTGTGTTAATGAGCAGGTGTATGAACAGGTGTACTTGACAGTACAGTGGCTTAGTATATTTTTAACAGGTTATTGTTATGTTACATAAAGCAATTCATAGAATTATCATCTTAATAATTAAATATACAAATAGTCCAGTGGTGGGAAATAAGACCAGGGGGTACTAACGACTAGCACCATTTTGAACCCTTGATTTTTAGCGTTATGGTTGTTGCTCCTATTTTTATTATTTACATTATTTATGTACGTACTTTTTATCCAGCCGGACAGTTAGCACAGCTTTTCCGATACCGAGCCATCCATCATTCGTCAAGTTTTTGCTAATTTTTGTAGTCGACGTCATCAATTACTTCAATGAATCGTTGCAGCCCTAATATCAGTACACTCTATGGGTGCAGGGGTACCCGCTGTGGTGACCCTTTGTTGATGTTTAAACATGCACTACTCACAAAAAGTTAGGGATATTTGACTTTCAGGTGAAATTTATGGAAAATGTAAAAAGTTCTCGCTACAGTGATATCATATCATGAAGGATGCACTGGTGATTTCCTCAACTCAATTTATTGAAACAAAAGTTAACAACAATGGTGGGTACACCACAACAAAGAATTTCAATAACTCTCAATAAGTCTCAATAACTCGTCATGTGCCCGTGAGCATCAATTACAGCTTGACAACGACGTCTCATGCTGTTCACAAGTCGACATTTATTGGTCGATTCAAGGATCAAACACCTGTTGTGAATTTTGCCGTCAAGCTCCTCGTTAGAGAACAGCAACTTGTGCAAAAAGTTCTGAAACATTTAACAGTTGGACATGTGCATTCAAAAGCTTAGAGAAGGATATATTAAGTTCACCTGTAAAGGTTTGCATGCGTTTTAGGCTCGTCCTGAAATTTCACCCAAAAACCAAATATCCCTAACTTTTTGTGAGTAGTGTATAAGAAGCTAATTTTGGATGTGCCCTTATTCACAATTTCCATGAAATATGAAACTGACTCAGTTTTTTGTATCTGGCTTTAAATACATTTATTAGTCCTATAAAGTAGTAACATGGGAGCTCATGGGGATTCACTTGATCTTCAGCCTCAAGTGGCAGTTTGAAGAACTGCAGCTCATAACAGCTGGTTCATGAATGTCTTTTATCTCTGCCTGTGATGTGAACATTATAGAGAGTTGGTCTCGTGTGTGTGTGTGTGCGTGCTTCTCTCTGCCGGTATCAATGCTTCTCTGCCTTTTACTTGCTTGTCTGTTCCTGTGTCTGCTTCTGTTTTGCCAGAGCTTAACAGCTACAGAGCTGTTTCAGTAAAAGCCAGGCCTCTCTGCCAGAGTTCTGCCTCTGTTTTTGTCTGGCCTTTCCTGTGGCCTGAGTTCAGACACGATCTTAGCCACAGGCTTGTTTTTCAGATGGTTATTGTTTCACTCTACAGTGCAGGTTTTTCTCTCCAACTCTTGCTTAGAAAAACTGTGCATGAGTAAGAAACCCTCCTCTGTCGCTTCTAATTTCACTCTGACAAAGTAGTTTCTCAATACAAAAGCAAAGCGGACTCTTCTCCATTCATGCGTGTGTAATATGTCAGTAATTTCAGTTGTGTATCTGGCAGTGCCAGCGACGTGCAACAGTGCACATTAGACATCAGGCGAACGTGAGACTGATGGCATCCTTTAATACATATGTTATCTCTCGGAAGGCCAAGTAAAGCTCAACAGACACTCTACTGCTTGCGTGCGATCCAGTGGTGTCGCAGCCTGGGTGTATGACAGGCCGAGCTGTATTCAACAGTAAAGGCAAAAGGCTTGATTGTCAGCTGACGTGTCCATCAGCACCTCTGTGCGTGCTTGAAGATCCAGCCACCTGTCAGCTCTGTCAGGTTGATAGCAGTGTTCGCAACGTTGATAAATTGTGATGGTTCTGTGTTTAGAGAAATGTTGTGAGAATAATAGAAAACAATTTTTTTTTTTTTTAACACAGGTCTATTTTTAATACTTGTCCGTCAGTGCAGTTTGAGTTGAATTGGCAGCCACAGCAATCCAGTCAAGCTGTGGGCTGTGTTTGATCTCGCTTCAATTACAGAGGCAGAGAAGTTGTGAAAAGAGAGCGAGAACAACATAAGGAGAAAAATATATTTAAAAAAAATGTCGACACCTCTATGTCTACTCCAGTCTATTATAGTTTTTCTTCTACACACAATAGTAATCCAAGAATAGCAAGTGAAACCACTGAGAAGCACGGCCACAACTCTTACATGTGGTGTCCAAGAGCATCTTAAAAGCAAGCACATAAACTGCGGTAAGCTCTCCACTCTGAATTCAAACGATATATAAAGAAGGAAAGTTGTAACAGGAGGAGGAAAGAGATGCATTTCTGCTCTCTTTAGTTGCTTCTTTTAGGAAAGCATGTCCTCTACAGAGTGTTGTTCGATGGAGCGCTACCAAACAAGACATCTGTTGCTTTGTTTAGTAGACTTCATAAAAGCCTGAAGGACTTCCTGTATTTTAAGAGCCAAGGCCAAATCCACAGTTAACAAGATGTTGTAACAATACAGGTTTCCACCAAGGTGTCTTGACAGCTCTTTGCTGCCAGTGGCTTCTTTATAGTGACACACTGCTCGTGTGTATTTGGGAATAATATACGTTGAATGGAGAGATACTGTTATGAATGCCAGCGTGCTTCTGTGTGTCAGTGCATATGAATGCATGGAGAAGGAGTCAAACACAATGTATTAAATTATTGCAACTATCACAGTGCAAATGGAAAATGGCACTGGAATAAACTACGAGTGTAATATTAGAGCCTCTTGAGTATATTGTGAATCTTATAAAACAACATTTAACACAAATTTTAATAGTTCAGCTCTCTTTTTGTAGTCAGAAGGTGCACTGTTTGGCTCTATGGGTCATATTACCTGTCTCTAGAGTTGCTTAGCAAAGTTATGGAAAAATATGAACCTGATTAGGTCACCATGGTTATCTTGGCTTAGAGATGAAGCCTTTTTAAAATTTTTTATTTTTTTTCCTCATAGAGTCTGCATTATAAACCTGACGTTGGGTTTAGAAGAAGCGGGATTTTTAGGATGGAGGGGAGTAATGGGGTTCTTTAAAAATTTTATTTTCAGATGCTAATCAATACTAAAAATATATTATCCAACTAGATACTCACTGGCAACAGTACTGACAACAATATTGCAGTCTTTGCCACCTCCAGTTGGCATAACTTCACAGAGCACTGCTGCAGACAGGCACACAGCCCATCCCATCACTAGCAGCTGAAGTAGCTGATATCCACAGCACTTTAGGAGGGATTTCAAGAGGTCATTAATGCTCCAGTTTCAACAACATTGAAGTATTAAACAGTTATCATAAATGTTGACCTGTGGACGCTGCACACATTGTTAGCTGCTTAATTATTAGCAATTACCTGATAGCCACAAACCCAGCCTCAGAGAGTTCACAAGCTAGTGAACTTCTAGTGGCAGGTGTCATGTGTCATATGGTGCCAGTTCACCAGAAGCACTACCTCAGACTACCTAAAAATGATGTTTTGGTTTTTGGCACTACCTAAGAGAATCTTAAAAGATTTGTCTCATATACACCTCACAATTATCTTATACTTATTTGTTTATTTATTTGTCTCTTTTGTAATGAATAGATTTAATTGTGGTTGATTTTAATGTGAGATTACATTATGTGCATGATCATTTTGACACATGGGCATTTTTCTTCCTGTTTTTAACTGAGATTAAATCTCTCTAGTTTTAACTAAATTACTCCCAGATTGAGGACAGTGTAGCAGAAGCATTTTTAGGATTTGGTTTTGAGAACATATCCAGATATTTGTGTGGCGCGTTAAGCTGTTAACAGGACATGTTCATATTTTTATTTATTTACTTTTTTAAACGTCATCACTCAGTTTTCCAGACCTCATGGCAGACAACATATGAACAAAGCTATTAAAAGCTCCCCGGCACTTTGATTCAAGAGAGCTCATCCTTGCACTTACGCCATCTAATCTTCTCTGCCTGTCTTCTGCTTTGAACCTTGTTCGATTGTCATCGCCTATAATTATGTTATCATGACATAAAAACCTTGCCTGATAGCCAGCCCAGCACTAAGGAAACATAAGCACAAAGCTTTGGTGCCCAGTGAGGTGTTGACAAAACATTTGCAATAATGAGGGGTGTATATTCTAATGATCTTATACCCTTGACGATCTTAAGTCAGCATGAAAGCTTTCAAGGATTTATGTAGATCACATCATTAAAAGGTGCCATAAGTGCAGATTTTATTCTTAAATTTAGTCACTGCTGACAGGCAAGCCATAACACTTAGTGCACATGTTTCCCTACCTGCTTTTGTAATTTTTTTTTTTATTAACCCTTTTAAAAAAAATTTATATTAACCCTGTCAGCCTTTTTACACTGATGGGCACCCCACTGGGTGGGGATGGTCAGCTTTCAACTTTGTGAAAGCGATAACTCTATCAATGTCACTTGGATGTTCAAATTGATCCCATGGATGCATCTACTAAAAATCTTAAGGTCAGAGGGCAGGTTTCCTGAAAGTCTTGTGAGCTCGATTAATGATGTAATCTAGGATGTTCAAATTGGTGCCATCAATGCATCTACTAAAAATCTCGGAGGACTTACTTTCTTTTATTATGTTAAGAACTGACAGGATTCTCAGTAGTTTAGATTTATTATGATTTCAGCATGGGCAGCACGGTGGTGCAGTGGTTAGCACTGTTGCCTCACAGTAAGAAGGTCCTGAATCCACCTTGGCCGGCACCTTCCTGTGTGGAGTTTGTCCCATGTTTGCGTGGGTTCTCTCCAGGTTCTCTGGTTTCCTCCCACAGTCCAAAGACTTGCAGTTCCTGGGGTTAGGTTAATTGATGATTCTTAATTGCCCATCGGTGTGAATGTGAGTGCAATTGGTTGTCTGTCTCTCTGTTAGCCCTGCAACAGACTAGTGACCTGTCCAAGGTGTACCCTGCCCCTCGCCCTATGACAGCTGGGATAGGCTCCAGCCCCACCCCACCCCACCCACTGAAAAGGATAAGCGGAAGAAAATAGATGGATGATTTTTAGCATTTCTTATCCCTGGTCCTTACTTAGCCACTTGCTTTTGAATTGATATGGTGAATAAACTCACCAAGGCTCATATGCACCCCATTAAGATCTGCTGAGACCTGGTAATTATCTGTTCTAGGGCATGTACTTCCAGGGGATTTGTGCCACCTACAGAGTCTACTGCCAGGAGGCTGAGGGCTAACACTGGCAGCCGACAGTATTTTTTTTTCTAAAAGTTTGTGTTCAGCTATTAGAATCCCCTCAAAAATTAGAACTGGCAGGCTAATTTTTCATTTTTTGCTGTCTTGTGTTCTGTGGTTGTGTATAATATCAGGATCTGACTTAAGTGAAAAAGGATATCAGCACAGAAATACACCAGCCAAAACGATGCACACATTTTGTTTTTGTATTTCCATTCCTGGTAGTTCTCTCATCTGTGTTCAGTGCCTCAAGCTCAGGTTGTGTTACCATAAATTGAGGCAATTGAGATTTCCCCCAGAGAGGAGCAGCAGTGAGGGAGGTATAAACAGCCAGCTTCCTACTGGCCTTATGGAGAATACTTCCTTCCCTCTTCTTCTTTTAGGGTTCCTCTCAGCGGACCTTGCATCAGGCCTCTGCTGGCCCAGCTTAGTTTACCTCAACTGTCTCTCTCTCTTCTTTTAGATAGACACTAGGGTCGGGTAATATGTCAGCCACTGTCAGTTCAATAATCAGTGATTGGTGATATATTAGCGGAGGGGCTAAATGTGTGTGCTGTTTTATGCTGGCAACCTGTGGGTCCTAAAATAATTATGAAGGGTGAATCGTGCCTTGCAGCCTCCAAATGGGGAAAACAGATACTATTAAATGTTCAGAGTATATTTAACATGTGGTCATATTGAAGAGGAGCTAGTAGCACACAGATAGTTTACCTATCATGGTCTCCTGAATAGTTTGTTGCTCCATTTTTGTCAAACCAGCATGTGAAGAGAGACTTTCACCCTGGTGCTTTGTCCTACAATACATTTAAAGTGATGTTGAGTAAACTGTGCCAGGACATATTTTTTTAGTCTGTGTCTACAGCTCTTAACGTTAGAACNGGGGGGGACCTCTAATTTAGTCAAATAAGACAAACCACACAAAAATCATCAATGTCCCATCATCAATTGATGGATTCAACCACTTATCAGTGGCTGATACTCTAATGGAGGCCTAGATTGACTTCATGTTTATCTGAATGAATGATGAGCTATGCCAGCTTGCCTTGGTACTCCATGAAGTAGACTAAAACAATCTAACAATTATATTGCAGATGCTATAATTATAATGCATACATGTTTCTCACTCTCCTTGTATGGTGCACTAAAGCTGCTCATGCTTGACACCCTAAAATTTACATCTTGAATAACTGCCAGACATAGATCCCCCACTTTTAGCCAGTCAAAGCTCTCAAAGCAGTTCAATGCCAGTGTTAGTTAGGCCTTATTTGATGCTTCATTACTCAGCAAAAATCATTTGTACAATGAGTCATAGGGTGCTGTTACAATTATGGCCCAAACATCTTAATGGTACATGACATCTCGTCATGACCTTGCTGGAAGTTTCTAAATCTGTTCATTTCCTTCCACTCCTCCAAAGTTGGGTCGCGGTGGTAGCATGGTAAGCAGAGTATTCCAGGCACCCCTTTCCCTAGCAATGCATTCAAGCTCATCCTAGGGGACTCTGGGATGCTCCCAGGCCTAATGAGCTATACAGTCCCGTGTCTATCCTGACGTCTCTTCTCAGCTGTGTGAGACCTCAGAGACTTTTGACCTCCAGATCAGCTCTCTTCTCCACAGCAGACCAGTACAGTGCCTGCATAACTGCTGATGCTGCAGCAGCATGTCTACCTGTCACTCCACCTTCCTGTTGCTTAACAAGATCCTGTGATACTTAAAGGTTGCTTGGGGCAAGAAATTTTAGACAAGTGTTTTAAGTTGGTTTGTGATTATTTGGTCAGCATTATGTATTTTTAGTGCAGTAATTATAGATGGTTGGCAGTTTGCACAGCTGCAATGAGGCGATAAAGATTGACAGGTTATGTGGGAGTGAGTAAATAAGACTTTAATGATGAGAGACGGGGCTCAAGTCTTCTTTTGCCTCAGTCCTTTTATACTAGGTCCCTCTCTTCCTCTGTGTTGTCCTCAGTTCATCAGAAACATTCCTGATGTGTTTAAAACTTCTGTAGATGACAACACTTCACTTAAATATCAGTCCAATTTGAGGTCTGTTCATGTTGTAAGATTTGACACCAGATGAGAGAACTGACTGAGTGTCCTGTCTTTTCGGGCTCTACTTGTGTAGTCATGCACAGGAACAAAGCAAAGAAAGAAATGCAACCTTGTTGATCAGTTCAAGGTGGTCTAAAATTGTGCTTCTGTGGAAAAAAAGGCAGAATAAAAATAATTTTTGTCACATGGATCCCGACAAATGGAGCATACGCGAGCTGGCCAATTTTGCCTCTGAACATCATCAAATTTCAATTTTCTTTCTAGTACATTACCTTCTCATGAGTGTTTGTCAGCTTACTCCTCTGGGTGCATTTCCTTCTATCTCTCACTTAGGATTTCTCATTTTGGTACACATGGCAATCTGTGAAGAAGCCCCACAAGCTGTGAGCCCAGAGGCTTCGTGTTTGCTGAATATTCATGTCCATTAACACCTGCAGCAGGTTGGATGGGAAATGAGCATCCATCACCATATGCTGATGACTTTTTGGAAAGGGTGCCAAGCCAAGTTTATTTATAAAGCACTTTAAAAACAGTAACCACTGACCAAAGTGCTGTACATAAAACATATCAGGACAAGAGAAGATAAAATTTAAAAAGGTAATTAAAAATAAATAAATACATAAATGTATACATAATAGAATAAAATAAATAAAAACAATAAAATACACAGTTTATCTTAAAAAAATAAATAAGTAAATTAAAAACAAAATAAAACAGCAGCTCATGCTAGTCAAAGGCCAAATGAAAAAGATATGTCTTAAGAGCAGATTTAAAATTGGCCAATGATGAGGCCTGTTTAATGCCCAATGGCAGTGAATTCCAGAGTTTAGGAGCTGCCACAGCAAAGGCTCTGTCTCCTCTGAGCCTCCGCTGTGTCCTCGGCACAT
>JASGAU010406460.1:0-12750 GCA_030220045.1 Australoheros facetus
GCTCGCATTGATGTGCCATCCTGGATGAGCTGCACTACCTGAGCCACTTATGTGGGTTGTAGAGTCCGTCTCATGCTACCACGAGTGTGAAAGCACCACCGACATTCAAAAGTGACCAAAACATCAGCCAGAAAGCAAAGGTACTGAGAAGTGGTCTGTGATCCCCACCTGCAGAACCACTCCTTTATTGAGTGTGTCTTGCTAATTGCCAATAATTTCCACCTGTTGTCTATTCAATTTACACAACAGCATGTGAAATTGATTGTCAATCAGTGTTGCTTCCTAAGTGGACAGTTTGATTTCACAGAAGTTTGATTTACTTCTTAATAGATTCTAAAAGTGTAAAATATTTGTTACTGTTGGAAGAAATGTGAAAAATGTAAGCCTTTTCTTAATTGTTGAAGGTGCAGAGTAAATGCAAAGAAAGCTAAATAAATATAAAAGTATTACAATGTATTTCTAATATGGTTAACCCAAAATCTCCTGATTTAATAGATAAATAAATAGGGAGAGAGCTTAACCTCCCCAATGTTGGATCCAAAGTTACGCCCTTGATGGTTCCCTACCCACAGTTTGTCCGTGCCTGGACCAAAAAGTAGCATTAAGCCTGCATTTACATGTTTACACTGACTCACTGGAAAGGCTTGAACATGCTACTGCTTCTTTAAGCCGAATAACAGAACATGTCCTACACAAATTCTGTGATTACGCAACTGCTGGACCACATACGACTGCAGAGAAATCTGCAGGCTGGAGTCGAGAGTGAACTCTCTTTGTTCTGACTGCTCCAAGGTTGGCATAACGTCTGCTTCAAATTAAGAAAGCGGATGGAAAACCACTTTCACCACCACATTCTTCGTACATTATAAATACTGTCTCAGCCACACCCCCCCCCAACCTTTTTGTTTTTGTGGTGTTTTTGGACTTTTATTTTGTTCTTAACATCAAACACTTTGTTTTAAAGTGCTTTATAAAGGAAGTTGGCTGGCTACAGTTTTTCATGCCCTGTTCAATAATATCTGTTCATTTTTTGTATATTTAGATAATATTACCATTTTTGCCAAAGACCCAGCAAAACACAAACAACTTTTAAAGAAAGTGCAACAAATTGCATGTAAAAGTGGAGAAATGTGAGTTTCATCTGTTTCATGTTTGGGTTAGATGGGTTTAGACATGTCAGCTGCAGTGAGATTTCTCAGATTTGCAAACCGCTACAGGAGCTTGAGAAATGATTGTAATAAGATTTTGGAAACATTAACTAAGCTCACTTCATCCACCTTGGCTTTTGTATGTTTCCCAGAGACTGAAGCCTTCAATTCATTGTAGATGTGGATGCTTCGGGCATTAGGGTGGAGGCCTTCTTGACTCAACACTTAAAACTATGTGTCTTTTTTTGCTGGCAGAGTACAGTTATTGATGTGGATCACGGTCTTAGCCTTAGAGGAGTGCAGTCACTGGTTGCAGGGGGCTGAGCAACTGTGAGACAACCCCTAAAGCAGAAAGTTCTACAAGTGGAAGACATTTTCAACATTTCAGGCTTTTTTTCACTAGTTTTGCATTTGGCTGGAGTCAGTGTGCTTTCCACAGATGAGAGTAGGTTCACCCTGAGCATGTGTGACAGATGTGGAGGGGGGATGTCTAGAGAAGCCACGGAGAACATTATGCTGCCTGTAACATTGTTCAGCATGATCTGGTTGGTGTTGGGTCAGTGATGGTCTGGGAAGGCAAATACATGGAAGGACACACAGATCACTACAGGCCAGGCAACGGTACACTGGTGCAGTGGGTCCTGGGTTCCTCCTAGTTTATGCCCGGCCTCATGTGGCGAGTGTATGCAGGCAGTTCCTGGAAGATGAATGAAGTGATACCATTGCCTGACCTAAGTCCAGTAGAACACCTCTGGAACATCACACTTCAGTCCATTCAACCGAAACATCGTGTTCAACTGAATCATGCACTTTAGATTGTCCAGGAGCTCAGTGATGCCTGGTCCAGATCTGGGAGGAGATCCCCCAGGACACCGTCCATCATCTCATCAGGAGCATGAAACTTTGTCAGAATGTCCCACCCCGGATCTAGGAAGGTGAATCCTGATGTTTCTGACAGTTATTATTTGAGGATCATTCAGGGACCTAAAACCATCCTCCTTCAAAGACATGTTTCAAAGGGTAAATAGACCACCACCCCAACAGTAAGAACCAGACCCAGGGGGAGGACCCTTCAACCATCTGCAAAGTGGAAGTGTATTTAAACCGTTCTTAATTTCTTAGTTTCTTAGTGTTGTGTCTTTCACAGTGCTCTGCTTTTGTGTTCTTTTTGGTCATCAGTGGTTTTCATCTTGGCACTCTCCCATGGAGGCCATTTTTTCTCCATCTCTTTCTTATTGTTGGATCATGAACTCTGACCTTAACAGAGACAAGTGAGGCCTGCAGTTCTTTAGATCTTCTGGGTTCTTTTGGGACCTCCTGGATGAGTTGTTTACGCACTCTTTCAGTAATTTTGGTAGGCCGACCGCTCCTGGGAAGGTTCTCCAGTGTTCCAGGTTTTCTGCATTTGGGGAGAAAGGCTCTCGCTGCGGTTTGCTGGAGTCTCAAAGCTGTAGAAATGGCTTTGTAACCCTTTCAGACTGATAGATGTCAGTGACTGTGTTTCTCATCTGCTTCTTTAGAGACTGCGCCATGATGATGTGTTTCTGTTTGACATCTTTTAATCTCCTTCACTTTGTTTTTATATTGATTTAAGTGATTTCTTGAATCAGCAGGTCTGGCAGTAATCAGGTCTGGACTTTTGAAATTCAACTCAGTTTTCCAAAGAAATGCAGTGAATTCATGNTCACAAAGGGACAGGTAGGTTTGGATGGTTTTTTTTGTCCTTAATAAATGAAGTCATCATTTAAAAACTGTATTTTCTATTTACTTGAGTTATTTTTGTCTAATATTAAAATTTGTTTGATGATCTGAAACAAGTATGAAAGATGTGCAAAAAATAAGAAATCAGAAATGGTACTATATCTCCCCACCCCAGGACATTCTGGTCCACTGTGTGAGTATGGTACCATTTGCTTGCCATCCTGGTGTGAGTCGTACTATTACTGTATTACAGACATGTTTTGTTGGCCCAAAATGAGCAAAGAAGTGAGCCTGTTAGTTTGCTCAAACAATAAATCCTGTTCTCAGCCGCACTCTGGAATCCCACTTCCTAAACTTTGGTCCGATATTCCCATAGAGTTCATCTTTGGGGCCTGCAGCCCTCTGACAATAACACAGTAATTCCTGCACTAAATAACCAAATCCCCAAACATGCATATTTCTCTGCCCTTTTAAAATTACCATCTCTGACTGATGTCCACAGTTCACATCCCATATTTGGGGTAATGTTGTAATACATCAGAGCCTAAAAGTGAAGTCATGGTTAAACTAAAGTACATCCACTTTAAATTTGAAGGTTTGAGTTTCATGTGCAGGACACAGAGTGAGGTGGAGGCATGTAGGTTATAAACTCCACCCCCTCCTCCATGTTAGAAGACTTCTTACCATACAGATAGTACAAAAAGCTAAAAGTTCAATGGAGAAAAAAAAGGGAAGAACAAAATGGTAAAATTAAAAGCTTGTTTTTGTCAAGGATCAGCTGTGTAGCAGGCAGGAAGGGGACCCCAAAGCAGACGAGGTAGGAGGTAAACAGTCCTTTATTAGGTGTAGTGCAGGATATAGTGAGGAGCAAAAGTGACAACACTGAAATACTAACAGGCATGAACTGAAAACCAGGAAGACCAGGGGACGTACACAGCCGGGGCGCAGACGACGACGCGACAACAGGCACTGAACACACTGAACTTAAATACACAAGGGGACTGATAAGGAAAGAGGAAACAGGTGGGAACACAGGTGACGCTGATTACTTTGACGAGACCAGGAGGAACAAAACTGGATACAACAGACAGGGACTGACGACTATCAAAATAAAACAGGAAGAACGACGAGGGAACAGAGACGCAAACCTGACACAGAATATTGGGAGACACAAGGAACTAGAAATAACCAACTGAGGGCAAACACAAAAGATAACAAGACATAACCTGAGAAAAGAACAGAAACAATACCAAGAAAACATAACACACTGGGCCACTGGCCCAGGACATGACAGTTTTTGTTATTTCATTTATTAAGTACAAACACACATTACCATTTTTGCATTTAATTCCAAAGTAATGTTAAAATATCATCTTAGCATTTCAAAACCCACATTTTTCCCACTTCTATATAAATGTGACAGATGAATGAAGACTAAAAAAAGCTTAATTTTTATAATTTATGACAAACTCTTGAAGCTTCACCGCTTCTTTAACTGTATATGAACATGTCTTATGTATACAGGGGGCATGAAATGTTACAGTAATAGTAATAACTCTGTACTTTATGAGCATGTACAGTAGGCTACTTGTAATATTTGAGCTTAAAGAGGTGGCCCCCGCAGAAAGCACCCATTAGGACCGTGGTGGCCAGGAACTGTAGAAACGTCAAGCAACTGCAGACAAAATAACCACTGGAGAGGTGAAGTGGGCGGGTCCCAAGTTAAACTTTTCTCAGCTTAGAGGCGAGCGATGAAGCAACTGCCAATGAGAGTGGAGATTGCAGTTGATTGAAATATGAAAGGATGATAAATATCTTAGAGGGCTACTTAGGCAACCAAGCCTGGAAAGTTTCCTAGAGACCAACTGTCAGCTGCAAAGTGATGCACAGTGAGTGAATTGCTTCATGTGTGGACGCCCCTTATGAGATGTTTACATTTGTGACAGGTCATTCAAGTATTTTCATAAATGTGTATTAAATAGCACCATTAATAATCTGCACTCATGTAACATCAAAAAAAAGCTTTGAAATATATGTAACATGCATGTATTACCATTTCATGGTATTTATGAGCTTAATCGTGGCAGTTTTACTACATTGTTCTTTCATTTGTAATATATGTTCAGCTTTTTTATGGACCTGAGTCAAAGAACTTGAAAATTAAAATGTAAAGGATTTCTGGTGGGAACTGCTTTCCTCAGGATGTTGTTGATGTCCCTTCATTAGGTTTTTCCTTCTGTTTAAATTTAAAAACAGATACAGATTAGTTGGAGTTTTACACAGAACACAAACACACACCAAAGTCAGCACAGAAGAGACAATAACAAGTTCAACTTCTAATTCAATCTTTAAATGGTAAAACTGTTGGCATCATGTCAAAATGCATCGTTTCACATCACCATCAGCATCTAAGCCCAGATTAACCCCATGCTGTAACAGCAGCCCCTAGTGGCCAGTTACATGTATGACCTCACAAACGCGTGAGCTTGTGTGCACATACGCAGACCTGTCACAGCTGATACCTTTGGGTAAAACATTTTTATTAAGGATTTGCATCACAGGTTATTTGCTGGCAGTTATCAGCCAGTGCATGAAAAATATTTTTAGCCTTGTGAATGAACTTATTACAGACTCTGGTTTCACAGCTGTTTACAGTCTGTAAACCCCTTACTAACACAGGGTGGGGGTCTTCCTGGCTCTAACAGCTTTATTTTTCATGCAGGTTAATGATCACACACCTGTGCAGAATACAGTTGTGCATTTATCAGGTTGGTTCATTTTAATTTACCTCTGGGTGCTTGTCTCGAAGAGGAATTTCTTCCTGCAAAAACACAATTTATATTAGAAACAATTTTGTTTTCTGGAAGAAAAATAGAAAACATACTCTGTTTCTTTCTCTCCATCTGCAGTTTGTAATATTTATCTACATCACAGAGCAACATGCCTGAGGCGTTACCGGTTTTCCTGGTGGAGTTTTTTCCTTAATCAGAACTTCAGCAACGTCAAAACATTCCCACCATCTTTCAGTGTCAAGTTTCTTCTGCATTTTTTCAGTCAGCTTCTCTTTTGCTGCTTTTCTTATCATCTCTGTCAGGACATTGCCTTCTTCCTCCAAAATCATTTGGTCATATAGATATTTTCCATCACACCAACTTGAGCATTTCTTTCCACAACAACCTGAGAAGCATTTACAGCATTTCTTCCATCCCAATGACAGCACGAAGGTAGCCACCACAAAGCCAGTCAAGAGTATAGCCAGGCCAATAAACTGAAAGAGAAGCAGCAAAGATGACAGAGACCAAAGAATTGTTATAATTTATTATGGACGGATGATCTTGGAACATTTATTTATTTAAACAGGTGTACTGTGATATCTGGAGGATTTCCTGGATGTGACGTTTTCAGCTTATCAGATTCTTCTTCCTCATTTGAGGACGACCATGAACTTCTCTGTTTACCAAAGTATTCTAGAACCTAATGTGAGCCCATCAGTCTCACTGCTAAAACTTGCACAGCTGCAAATCTGCAACAGAATGGCTGCAAAATGAAAGAATAAAGGTGCTGCAAAGGTCCAATCAGAGTCCAGCTGATTGAAATTGAGAGAGCAAACCTCAATGAACTGAAGCAATGCTGTAAAAAAAAAAAAAAAAAAAAAGTGGAATTCCTCCATGATATCAGAGACTGATCAAACCAGAGAGTTTATTCAGTTTACTGCAAAGAGTCATCTGAAAATGTTTTCATGACTAAAACATCAAAGTTTGGCTTTTTTATCCCAAACAGCGCCCGAATATCAGAGCAGTGCAAAAGGCTTTGAACCATCCACAGTCTGTGTGCTGCTCTCCTCAAGGTGAGATGTAATCATCGATGATTTACCAAAAATATTCACTCTCACGATATTAAACTTCTTCTTCGTCACTTAGAAATACATTTATTATTATTATTTCACTGAAGCTCTCAAGGATCATTATGATAAGTGAAACAAAGTTATTCCAACCACACTATTCTCAGCACAGCGTATGCTCAGATATTCAGACTAATGTCACATGAAAGAATAAGAGCACAACACAGTGAGAGAGCAACACAGGCTGGTAATGTGTCAAGGATAAGAATTACTCACCATGGACTTGTTTTTCAGCTTAGCAATGAGGACGCGTTCCTTCTCTGTGATATTTAGTTTTTCTTTGCAGCCCAAATCTGGATGTTCTTTATATGTATTGTAACAGCACACATACCAGTCTGCTTCAATCAACAGGAACAATACCCAAAGCATACCAATGCAAGCTGCCTTCAGAATGTGACGCACTAAAACCAAGAAAAACTTGCACCTGCAGCAGCATTTACACGTGTATTCCCAGATTCTCTTAAATGCCTCGTCCTTCCAGAGCTGTAAAGCAAATAAGATAAAAAACGGTAGAGCCATGTATAAATCACAGGAGAGTTTATCATCCTCTTCACAAGTGCACTTCAAATCCTGGTCAAGCACATAATTGTGAACAAAAATCACAATTATAGCGACATGAGTGCTGTACTGTTTGAGGGCAAATTTTGGGAAGAAGGTCTTCATCTTGGTGCTGAAGTCGGCTTCTGCTGTGCGCTGCAGCTTCGAAACGAAACCTTCTGAGAGGAAATCGTGCTCTTCCTGTACAGAAGAAAAGCTGCAGCCTCCTTCTTCCTGCTGCTTTGGTCTTGAAAGGTTCTTGAAACATTTTTTTTAATTTCTCTGATTGTTTTCTGTGTCAAAAAGAAACTGAGACCGATTGTTGTTCTGCAGCATAAAATTTTAAAAACAAGCTTTTGAATTATAAACTATATTAGAAAAAGTGTGACCCTAAATTCTGCAGCATGACAGAGTGAACGCGATGAAACACCGAGTAAAGCTTTTTAAAAACAGCTCTCCCTGTCTGACCTTTGACCCAGCCCATCACATCTCAGAAACTGCTGCTGTGGTGACTCTGCAGCAGGAGAGATTTGGGTTAGCTACACAATGTTAACCAAGCAAGAAGTGCTGCTAAACAAGCCATGGAGACACAATCAGGGTGGCTGTAGCTCAGGAGGTGGAGCAGGTCATCTACTAATCAGATGTTTGGTGGTTCAGTCCGGTCTGCTTCAGTCCAGAGTATCTTTGGGGAAGATACTGAACCTGAGCTGCTCTCATCTGAGTGTGAATGCTAGATAGAAAGCATTTAGATATAAGGGGAAAAGTGCTTGTATAAATGGGTGAATGAGCCATGTTGCAGTGTTCTGAGTGCTCAGAGTAGAAAAGAGCTATTTAACAGTCAATTTGCTGTTGTGATCATTGAAGACCTTGTGACCCAGTTTCACAAAGTTTGTGTGGTTGAGAGATTGTGATTAAAAAAAAAAAATGGACTGAATTGTTTTAAAGATTTTGTAAAAAGGATGCAGATCAGTGCACAGCACAGGGGAAATTTAAATCAATTCACATTTATTTGAGTGAATTTTAAAACTGCAGATGTGTTTTTTTCTTTGTTTGCTAACTTTGATGATTAGACTGATCTGTGTTGCTGCAAACACGACAGTCTCCATCGATGAGCACAGAAACAAGCAGACCAACACAACCTTCCCCCGAGAATGTGAGTGCGAAACTCTCCACGTGACTACAGCGTTCAGTCTAAACAATTATCGGTTACTTGTTTGCAAGTACACGCCGGCCACATCTCTATCAAGCAAAGCATTGTAAGTGAAGCTGCAAACGATGATGACACAGGAAGTTCTTCATCTTTGGCTGACATCTGTGGAGAACTGTAGCGTGAAATCTAAAGATGTATCACCAAGACCACAACGATTTCCTGTTTTTTAAAAAAAACACCTGCACAATGTTGGGAGGAAACTTTTATTTAGCCCTTAAAAATCAGCTCTCTGTGTAATAACTTTAATAATCAGAATAATACTTTTTTCAGATTTATAGATGCAATGATTCTAAAACTCAGAATTAATCCAAATTATTACACAAATAATAATAATTACTATTATTTGAATTGTAGATAAAGTGTGTTAGCACGATGGTGCAGCAGTTAGCACTGGTTCATGTGTTTCCTATTACTGTTTTGCCTGTGGGTATTATTATTTTTTTTGTTTCTGCCTGCAGTATTTCACTGCCAGTGGACAGTTCGATAGGTTCACTGGATCGCCTAACTGGGGCAGCACAACATAGAAGAGCCACCTTGACAGGACAAGACTCAGCTGTGCAGGTCAAAGGGCACTCTTTTGAGGATGCCAGCATTCACATTTTGGACCAGGAAGGCAGGGATTTGAAAGGGGAGTAAAAGAAGCATCTATGTCCACTGTGAACAACCATCACTGAACAGAGGAGGTGGATTACATCACCAATTTCCCCTGCTTACAGCGCTTTCCTGCGCTCCCTCCCCAGGTGCCTCAACCCCCATTTACTCCTTTGTTCCAGTGACCTCAATGGGTCACTTGATACAGTGGAGCGAAGTCCCAAATTGGTTTCACCTGAAACCACTGATTGTAATGACCCACGCCTCCTTTCACACCTTAACACATGTGATCATGCACATGAACAATAGAGGGTCACAACCACCTCTATGGGACTACGCCCACCGGGGTTTAAATACCTGAGAACTGAAGAAGCCTTTCAGATGAGAAGTGAAACGTCTTCAAGAAACAAAAAGAAGTCCAGTCGCCTTTTTTAAACCTCACGAGGTTGTTTTTGGTTAAGTGCCACAAACAAATTTTATGTCGATAAAATGTAGCTACGGGGCTACGCAAAAAACATGGTATTTCATGATCTTTCCAGGTCCCACTAGGTGGCGTTCTAACGCTTATGGACTTTATGCATATCATTGTGTTCAGGCGGGAGGCTTATCAAACCACTAAAGTTTGACACAGATTGGGCAATGTGGCTTTGAGTTACTGCCATTTTTGTCTTCATGGTGAAACATCCTGCCAGGGTCACGCCCCTTACTGAAAACTCAATTTTGAAAACAATGTAAGACCAGCTCCTGAAGGCTTTTCAGGGGAAATTTTAGATGGTTCTGCTCAACCACCTTGGAGGTGTACCTCAACGTGTCAAACATGACATTTCCTGTACCCACTAGGTGGCGTTGCAACTGTCAGTAAATATTATCATATGTATGGTTCACGGGCAGACCATCATTCTACTGCGGAAGTTTGATCCAGATTGGATAATGCAGGTTTGAATGAGAGGCAATCCAGATTTCCTGGTGAATGATCGAAATTCACTGTGGTGTCATGGCCACGCCCTCTGGTGAAAACTCATCATTGTTGAAATTTAGATTCCCCCTGGTATGTAGATAAGAAAAAACAAATATGAAGTTGATAACATCCAAAACCTCTGAGTTATTAGAGAAAGTATGATGGCAGGAAATCGCTAAAATCAGCCATTTAATTCAAAATGGTGGACTTCCTGTTGGGTTTAGGCCATTGGACCCTGTGGTCTTTTTGTTTGTCTGGACATATTACATATGTGTACCAAATTTCATACATGTATGTGAAACACAGCAGTGGGAATTGAACTAAAGGTGGCGCTGTAGAACCATTTTGAAAGGGCCATGCCTGAAACCATTAAAATACTTAAATTTTCACCAGACCTGACATGTGGGGAAAATTTCATGAGTTTTTGAGCATGTTTAGGCCCTCAAAAAAGAAATTCATTTTCCTAAATGTCCAAAGCAATTACCGTACAATAGGGCCTTTGCACAGGTTGTGCTCGGGCCCTAAATAAAAGATTTTCATTTTAAATCTACCTTTAACCTCCCGAGACCCTGCGTCCACATATGGGGACGTTACATTTTGGCTTTGCTGCACCTTATACTTCATTCTGCTCAATAGTGTTTTATACTTTAAGTCATGTTGTTTTTGTTGTGTTATTCTATAAAATAATCCCATTGTCCACATCTGAGGACTTTTTTTTTTCACAAAAGTATGTAACAACCATTTAACAAAATACAACTTCCTGTTCAAAGAGGAAGCTTAGTTTATATACATATCAGGTCCATCTAATCACAAATATCTAGGAGAAATTAAAAATGCATCACAAACAGGAGCTCAGGTCTCAGGAGGATATAGTGCAAATGAAATTCGTTGATATAATGTTAAATAAAAAATTCACTATCCAAAGTCAATGACAGTGACTAATATTGTAGGTTGACAGTTGGATTAATTTTACAAAACTTTTCAGAAGAGAAAAAAACCCCATTAAGCATAAATGTATTTAATGTATTTACAACTTACTGTGTGTGTAGGAATGACATGTGTCGACACATCTTCTTTTTCAAATCCTCTGTTTAAACATTCAGGAAAAAAATGACGAAATGGATGAAACAGAAATGCAAACACCAAGAAAAAAGATTTTTCCAAAATGCTGCGTTTTTACCGATTGTCTGCTTGATGAGCTGAAGTGATCCTTCTGAGATGTGGATTATCGGGTGATCCTTCCTGTTCACTAGGTGGATTGTTGTTGATTTGTGCAGTTAATTCTTTTTCTTTACAGCACCACTCAATGAGTGCTATTGAAACAAGCAATGATGATACCCAAGAGTAAACCAAAACCAATGGTCTGGAATAGAGATTATGGAATATTAGATTAAATATCCATCCATCATTTGTTTCTGCTTATCCTGTTCAGGGTTGTGGGGGGTACTAAAGTCTATCCCAGCTACCATAGGGCAAGAGGCAGGGTACACCCTGTACAGGTCACCAGCCTGTTACAGGACCAACACAGAGAGACAGATCATTACATTCACACCTATGGGCAATTTAGAGCAACCAATTAACCTAACCCCAGTGACTGCATGTTTTTGGACTCTGGAAGGAAACTGGAGTACCTGGAGGAAACCCATGCAGACACGGGGAGAACATTCAAATTTGAAACAGAGAGGGGCCTGGGCCAAGGTGGAATTGAACCCAGACCTTGTAGATGTCATAGAGAGGCAACAGTGCTAACCACCACGCCACCATTAGATTAAATAACGGAAATATAATTTAATTTTGAGAGAAGACTATCAGAAACTTCAAAATGATGCACTGATGTTCAAGCAGTGAAACAAAGAGTTAATAAAGTTTGACATAAACTCACCTTTGAATGGTTCTTCAGTTCACCAAGAATGACTTTTTCCTCAGGTGTAAGCTCGGTCTTCTCTTTGCAGGGTAAATGCACCTGTTCTTCAGAGAGATTATTCTCACAGCAGACATACCAGTCTCCATCAATGCACACAGAGACAACCCACAACAGAGCAATCAAGATTGCTTTCAAAAGTTGACACATAAAACTTAAACATCTCGTGCATATGTGGATTGTGGAATTGCGGGTTGCATGAAGTGTCTTGTCCATCCACAGAATAAAAAAAATATAATAAAAAATGGCAGAGCCATGTAGTTACGGCAGTCGCTAGTTTGTGGTTTGCAGGTGCAGTCCACATCTTTCTCAAACAAAACATTGTAAGTAAAAATCACAGTGATTGTGGCATAGAGGCTCAATTTTGTAGCAGTAATATTTGACAGCAGGCCCTGCATCTGCATCTTTACTCAACAGGTTGCATCTGCTGCAGCTTCATGAACTTTATACACTCATGAAAACATGTTTAATGTGTTCTTATTTTCAGCTGCCTGGTTGTTTGCATTAATGTTTTCAAGTTGGTTGATTTTGTGCTCTAATTTGACTTTGTTTCCTTTCTGTCTTTTGTTACGTAGTGAAAATGAAATTATTCCCCCTCATAATAGTGATTTTTCATGTTTCCCACAAAAAAGCTGGAGATGTTCCTCTAGAGCAGGGATCCTCAAATCCAGGCCTCGAGGTCCGGTGTCCTGCAGGTTTTAGATGTGCCTCTGCTTCAACACACCTGAGTCAAATATAGAAGTCATTAGCAGGACTCTGGAGAACTTGACTGCATACTGAGGA
>JASGAU010406461.1:0-16570 GCA_030220045.1 Australoheros facetus
CCTTAGGTCTTAAAATGAGATACACACAGCCTCAGATGAATACATGCCATTTAACAAAACGAGTGTGGAAAGTTAAGTACATCCTTACTATATCCATAGGTATTTAAGAGGGTTGCTGTTAGTTCCTGCTAATGAAAAGCACTTAATTAACTGATCATCAAGTTTGAAACCTGTATAAAAGTTAAGGTTTGGGTAATTTGCTGGTCTGGTGTGGTCAGGTGTGTGTTAATGCCAAGGGAAAAAAAAAAAAAAAAGTCGTCTTGAAGTAACTATTGCTGCCCATCAGTCTGGGAAGGGTTATAAGGCAATTTCCAAACAATCTGAAGTCAATCATTATACAGTGAGAAAGATTAAAAATAAAATAAAACATTCCAGATGGCTTCCATTTTCCCAGAAATAGACATCAAGCTATAATGTACAAAGGCACACTTGGTGAAAACCAAACTATATCAGCACAAACATACCGTCAGCACGGTGGTAGAGGGGTGATGATTTGGGCAGGTTTTGCAGCCACAGGACCTGGACACCTTGCAGTCACTGGGTCAGCCATGAACACCCCTGTATACCAAAGTATTCTCAAATATTTCAGCTTGGCTGAAACTGCTTCATGTAACAGGACAGCGATCACAAGCACAGCAGCAAATCTAAAACAGAACAACTGAAAAAGGACAGACTCAAGATGCTGCAATGACCCAAAGTCCAGACCTCAACCTGACTGAAATGAACTGGAGCAATGTAAATGTTTAACACAATGATGAAGAGACACACTGACATCCTAAAAATAGAATTAATCTTCAGATGACAGTATGTAAGTAATGAACAATAAGAATTTGGATTGTGTCTGACACTGAAAAAAGAAACTGAAAGTTTAAATAGAAAGGACTCAGGTACTTAAACGGTGGCGCCAAAAGGGTTAAAGTGGTTAACCACAACTGGTTCAGTAAGAACTTATAAGTTCCTGTTTTGGCCTCCACCTCAGAGCTTTTCTGCTCTCTGCACTCGCTTCATGTTTGTCTGATTATTCTATAAAAACAGCAACATCATGAGAGCACTGTGACCTTTATTCACTGCACTTTTGTTCCTTCTATAAAAAGACTGCTAAAGGGTTTTTGAGGCTAATAACCGTAAAGATAATTCCACAGGATGGATTGATATAGAAATCCAGTATTACAAATGTCTTTTATAAGAACTTCTAAAATTTGACAATTAGAAAAGGCATAAGTTGAAAGAAATGACTATTGGCGCTCTCTGGTGGAGACAGTATGTAAATTTTTTAAACACTAAAGTTGGACACGTGAAAATCTTCTGCTGCCCACCCAAACCTTCAGTCACACACAAACAATTTTACTACTTCCTTTCTTTTTTCACCCGTCCTATCCGGCAGTTTAAGCAAGCAAAATTATATAGTCTGCATGCTGTGTTGAGGGAGATACTTTTGCTTTACCAAGAGGACCCTCCTGTTTTTATATTCTCTTTGTTGATTTTATTACAGATATTGGTATTATACAGTTCACCTATACCGGATCTGACAGGCAGAAAATAAGTGACAGAAGGACGGGGGGGAGAAAAAAAAACAAACAGCACACACATAATTGGTTGCCAATTGCAGTGTCTGTAACTGAAGTAAGGAGTGTACATAAGCTGCACACTAGACATACCATAAATATAACAATTTAAATAGAAATATAGCATCAAGTGGCATATTGCAGAATTCATCTTCACAACAAGGTGAAGGTGTTGAAATAACTCTGTACAGCAGACAGAAATAAGACTGCATAGCAGAGAAACAACACAATGCCGACAATTCTGAACCAGATTAATCTGTAAACTGTTTAAATGGCTTTATTAAAATTGAATATTTGGACTCCTTATTCCTTGTTTTGTTTTTCATTCCTGTTTCGATTAAACGAACACGCAACAAATAGAAAGGCTTAAACAGCAACACAAACACACACAGCCTAATATATATTATTATTATTTAAATTACTTCATAACAAAGCACAACAACAGGAGAACAAACAACACCTGAAAGATAAAAATTAAAAAACAAACAAGCCCACATTCTTAATTTGTTTGTGGGCAAGTGAGCGAGTGTAAGTGTCTGTGTATTGTGTGTTTGTCATGAAACGTACTTGGTAATGAGAAGCTGCAACGACGCTCCCCAGAAGCCCCGGGCCGTCCGCCCACCCCAGGAGCTCTGAAGGACCGGGGTCCACACATCCCGATAACATGCGCATGCCCAACCCAGCAGAAGGAAAAGGGAGCACAGCCAGAGCCCCCACGGCCAAAGGGCGGGATCACCAGATCAACAGAGGCAGCAGGTAGCCGACCCCTCCAAAGACTGGCCGAGGACCCAAGAGTCAGAATCGCCCACTCTTACAGGGTTGATTCAGTTCATTGAGGTTTGTGCGCATTTGTTTATGCACAGCTCTCATAAGGTCCCACCACAGCATTTCAGTCAGGATGAGGTCTGGACTTTGACTGGGCCGTTGCAACACCTTGAATCTTTTCAACTATTTTCCTCTTCCATGACCCCGTTTCAGCCGTCAAACAGACGGCCTCACATTCAACTCTAGAATACTTTGATATACTGAGTTCATGGTCACCTTATCAGCCCTCCACCACCGTGCTGACCGTCGGTATGAGGTGTTTGGGCTGATTGTGTTTGATTTTCACCAGATGGGGCGCTGTGCATTATGCCCAAACGTCATGCAATTTCTTCGAGCACTGCATGGTTTCATACTGTTGTGAACATCCCGGGACGCCTGCAGCATTCTGTTAACAAACCTGAATGCTCCAGACCAGAAACTGACAAAGCCTCTGCTTTCATAAAGACGGCCACACCTGCTGATGATCAGTTAATCAAGTGCAATTGATGGACAGCACCTGGCTACTTCTTCCTCTCTTTATTCCCGTGGAAGCAGTAAAGGTCTACTTACTACATTTTACTTTTTGTTAAATAAATAATGACTTCGGATAATATGTCATGGGTTTTTTTTCCCATCTCAGGTTGTATTTACCCAATTACCTACTAAGGACTAGATTATTTTTATTATGACCTCATATTTGCAGTGGTGGCCAAAATACTGACATTCTGTACTTAAGTAGAAGTACAAGTACTTGTGTTAAAAATTACTCTGGTAAAAGTTGAAGTACTGGTTCAACTTCTGTACTCAAGTAAAAGTAAAAAAAGTACAGGCTCTGAAATCTACTCAATAAGAAAGTAAAAGTAGCTCCTTGGAGGACGTTTCTACCTCTTTCTTACACGTTTCTCCATCTGAGTGAAGTTATCGCTCATTCTTTGCTCTCCCTTAAAATACAGCAGCTGTTCTTTTAGCTAGCAGACACACTGTGTGACAAACTGCACACACTTTTTTTGTCCTTTACGTTTTCAGTCATTTATCTTCCTCACCGTTACGGCGTGCAGCCTCTTTGTAAAGCGCAACTTCCTCTGGCTCTTTCCGGTCTCTCAGCGAGCGTTGCAGGAGCCTCTCCCTCTACCGTGTGGGGTGTCTGTTCCCTCCCACCCATCCTGTTGTTGCGACTTCCAAGAAAAAACCACTTACAATCAGAAGCCGGCTCCCGCACTGACCGGAAATGCAAACATTTCTCAGACGCATTAAAATTCAAGTAACGAGCTTGTTTTGAAAATGTAAGAAGTAGAAAGTACAGATACTTGTGTAAAAATGTAGTGAGTAAAAGTAAAAAGTTGTCAGAAAAAGAAATACTCAAGTAAAGTACACATAGCTGAAAAATCTACTTAAGTACAGTAACGAAGTATTTGTACTTCGTTACTGTCCAGTACTGCATATTTGAAACCTAAATTGTCAATTCGTTTTGTTTTTTTGCTGAAACTGACATCTGACTTTTTGAACTGCTGCTGGTTGAGCTTGTTTGGTGATTTAGATTTAAATCCCCATCTACGTCCCATTTCAAAGGCTCTGCACACCAACACAGGTGTGTTTAATCAACTACCTGATTAGTGCTTAGGCTGAAGGTGGGCGGAGCTGTGACAGCAATTTTGTGGAATCTCAACATTCTGATTTATATATGTGTGTGTGTGTGTGTTTGTGTTCATTCGTTCCTGTTTTTGCAGAATTATCTGACAAACATGAAGCAAGTGTAGAGAGAAGAAAAACTCAGACAAGGAGTCCAAAAGAGGACAAGAATTTTAAACGTCTCTAAATCCGTTGTAATCAAACAAGTTTTAAAAACCTGTTTTGGTGGGTCATGCAGAGCCTTTGATATCTATGAATACACTAAAGTAGTCTTTGTAGCTCCATTTTGAAGAAGCTGCTTTAAGTTGTCTAATTAGTTTTGGCGCTTAAGGTCAAAAAGGGCAATAGATTGCTCGCTGAGTGAATAACGTCCAGTGCAGGAGCAGCTTTAACCCTGCCCACACTAACAGGATCTGGATAGTTAGTGAGAATGGAATTAGCTAATCGAGGAGAACATGTCATCCCAAAGCTTCATCCAATCACCGTCTTATGTTCTGCTTAATGGGATCCAATTGAAGGGTAGTCCAATTTGTCTGGGGCCATTTGGGACATTGAGCCTGAGCCAGATGACAATTTTCAAGGAATCTATTTGAGTATTTCATGTGGAAACCCAAACACTGGAGCTATACTGAGAGCAGACGCGTCTGGAGCCAGCCAGCAGATTTTCTTATGTGGATGATGTTATGTTAGTGCTGTCAGCACTTCCATGTTCAGCCTCACAGTGACCTCATGTGACCACATGCTGCTCTCTGGCTGAAACACAAACTTCCTGTTTGTCAAAGTAGGGCAAGTGGCTGAAAATTTGCTGGATGATTTCATATTGTGTTGATAAATCCTTTTTTTTCCCCACAAGGTGTGACCACACAGTACGTTTACTGTCACTTGTGCAGAAAAAAATATCCACTCTGTCCCAATTCTTAGCTGTAAATCAAATCTAAGAGTGTGTCAGGTAAAAAGTCACAAAAGTAAATAATAAATGCATAATCATATCATTTACTGATTAAATTTAAAGTATGTTGATTACCTTTTACATTAGAAACTGGTAAAATAATATATGTAGCATGGAACTACAGTACAGTAATTTTATTTTGTCAAAAGAGTCATGGAAAAACAAAATAAATTATATAATACAGGTATTGTTCATAATTCCTTATATGTATGTATTATTTAGTGGAGTGCCTCTCGAAAAGCATTAAAATCAGTACAAATAATATCAATAATGGGCTTTGATTATGTGACCTCAGGGGTGCTTTAAATCACCTGAAAAAATGTCATCATGTCCACTCTGTTTGAAATATATTATACTGATATCAATGAATAATGAACACTTTAGTTAGGTGTTAAAATATAAAAGGAAAAGTACTTTTAGTAGGTGTGGGTGTATTTAATGAAAGTGTTTGGGTTCAGGGGTGTTATGACTACAAGTCCCAAACGACGCCTTCCTGATGTGGGAGTCAACCAAGTGGACCACTCCCTCCATAATTACAACCAATAACATCACGATCATCACCATCTAACAGGATGCATGTGCAGAAAAGCAATATTTCAAGCTCTCCCATCATTTAGTATTTCATGAACTTGTTTATCATTGCTGTGCTTGCAAAATTTACCAGCAGGGAGAATCTCATGTTAAAGACTTTGCTGAACGGTTTGAGTGAGAATTTGGTGAAACTTTGAGCAGCGTGCATGAAGGTTATGCTGTGAAAATGGAAAAGTGTCCGTAAACCGACAAATGTGGGAGTACAGACGAATGGATGGACCGACGCCTCGCAGTGGTATGGGTTCATCAGATGAACAATAAAATGATCTGTAACATCTTAGATCAAATATAAGCTTCTTAGTGCTGCAACATTTGCATTTGTGCAACATAAGAAATGTTATTTTTTTCTTACCAATAAAACCTTTTGTGTTTAACTAGTATTCACCTCATAAATATTCACATGTTGCTCTCCACTGCACGGTGGTGGCCGAGCTGCTTATAACAATAAAAACAGCGGGATGTGTCGCATTTATTTGCGTGTCAGATTTGTATTGTCTCTCTCTGTGAAATCTCTTCTGCTGCCGCACAAGCTGTCTTTCTCTAAACTCAATCACAAAGCTTTAGATGGCTGATGGGATTATCTTAAGCCATTAGGAGTAGTTAATGGTCTTTCCCGGTGTTGGTAAGTAACACTGACTAATTGACCAGGGGCAGCAGACAGCTGACGCGGGTTCACAGCAACAGGTGGTCCCTGCTGACCAGAAGTTAGGACCTGCAGAGGGACAACAAACAGGGTTCATGTTCCTGAATGCTTGGCTCAACTGATCTGGATTTATTTTTTTCTTTTTCATTTAGCTCAAATTTAAATATAAGGAATCTGCTGGCTGATAATCAGGCTGGATGTTATTCACTGGATCTTAACTTTCAAATATCCGGCAGTCAAAGGAGCTGCTGCTCACAGGTAAGACTCATTTATTTATAAAAACATATGACTATGGAAGGAAAATGCCAAATATTAACATGTGAGAGGGGCCCCTGTCGTAACAGGGAGACATTTCATATACCGTGTAAATTTATTTTTCAAGCATAGAAAGACATCTGTTTGCTACGTTAATTAGGTGATGATTGTTCAGGTGAGTAATCAGTTGTGCTACAGTTGCTTTCAGACTTCAAATGACAGTATCAGTTAATTTAAAGCTGCATTTTGATTAATTGTTTGAGCAGTAAACTGAAAACAGTGAAATATTTCTTGTATATTTAGCTTCTGATCATATAAAAGCAGCTGAAATTAACATTTGGGAACCAGTGAGTCAAACATTCATCAGAATTTACTTCTAAACTGCTCAGATGGTTCTGGGGTGTAACGCTCATCTTTTTTTGCCCATTTGTGTTTTACTAATTACACATTAAATAAAGGATTAAAACCAGTTAACTTTTTTCTGAGAATGGTGTCATTGTTGGAGTGCAATTCGTGCCCTCCGATGACACAGCAAGATGTTTCCGATGCCTTATTCACTCGGTTTGCTGTTCGCCTAACAAACAGCTCCCTTACGAGATTAAAGGATTTCTGTGGCACGCTGACATGCACGAAATTTAGAGAACATAGGATGTGTAACCTCGCTAATCTTGTCTTTATGAGAAGGGAGGGATCAGGCTATTGGATTGCTGCAGTAAAGAAAATCTGGTCTGTCAGAAAGGAGTGCACTCAGCTCTACGCAGCTTTTCTCAAATAGTTTTTAAATGTTTGTACTCCAACTGATCGAAGCCACAAACACCACTGCATACTGAAGTACAACCACAGAGTCCAGTTGTCAGATACTGTGCTAATACTGTGTGTTGATTAATTATCTGTCATCTAATAGGTATTAAATAGGTGAGCACCATTTTATAAACAAGTTTATTTTCTGCTTCTCTATCGTACTATTGCGTGTCACATTCAAAATAGATCACTAGAGAGGAATATTTAAGCCTCTTCCTTCTCTAATATTATATTCAACACAAATCACTTTGCTCCCCATTCACTAACAGCATTACTAATGATGTGTCCTTGAAACGGATGGATTCTAAATTAATTAAATGGATTGGCACACAGAATGCCTCAATTGGATTATCACCTATAATGCAACCTAACAAGATACATTTGCATGTGATTTGCAAAGCAAATTACTTAAAAGGTTTATTCTATACTGTACAATTTGTTTTCAGATAATATCCTTACTGGCTGGCATCTTTAAACAAAAACCACAATGCACTGGGATCAGGGAGCTTTGTAGTATCCAAACCTTCTCAAGAAAATCACCCTGTTTTTAAGTTTTCTTCAGTTTCCTTGTGATATACAGTGATACACTTTAAATGGGATTTTCTAATCCTTTAAATTAAGCCAATTTGCTAAAATGCAAACAGCTATAAAGCAAGAAAACGGGGCTTACATTGCGGTTAACTAACTTGTGTAACAGACTAACGCTACACTTCACTGTCTTGATTTTGCCCAAATACTGCCTTATAGTGTCAGACTTTAAAATAGCCTGCTCTTACAGTGTACCGTCCCACCCGCTCAGGAACTAAAACCTTACTTGTGTCTATCTCGTCAGTCCACGTCCTGCATGCACAGCCTGGTTTGTCAACTTCAACACATGCATCAGAACATCCCCCAGCATGCCTTCACTCCTGTCCTGCACCAATCCTCGACCATCCTGGCAACTCCAACACCGATGGGACCTCAGGACAGAAATGTGAGAAGATATGTCTAAAATTCAGATTTTATTAATAACTTTAACCGTCCCCATCTGAAGCCGCTCAGACCTGGAACTTATTCCAGCCTAGTCAGATCACAGTTTTTGAGGTTTCATCACTTGTTTTATCCACTTGTTACTTATTATCTATCTCTTACTTCTTGCTACAGTTTAACACAAACCTGCCTGGACAAACAGTGAGGACCTTCTTTGCTCCCATCAGAGCCTCTCACAAAGCAACACAAAGAATCTTTAACTCAAGAGTAAGTCAAAAACTTTTGTTTTAAAACTAAAAGTTTATGATTGGTAAAATTGTTTTTAATTGAACTAAATTTAAAGAATCTCCACTGCCACACTTTTTTCCAGATACGAGGGAGATGGGGTGCATTGCATGTGTGTATTGCTTGGAAGATTTACTACCACAAACAACTCAAGGTAAGAATTATCCATCCGTCCATTTTCTTCCACTTATCCAATTTGTTTTATACAGCTACCACCCATTTGGACCCATTTTTGCCTTGTTGAGTCTTCATGGCATAGATCCAGCAAGGTGCTGGAAACATTCCTTTAAGATTTTGGTTCATAGTGACTTGATAACATCACACAATTACTGCAGATTCGTTGGCTGCACATCCATGATGTGCATCTCTCATTCCACCATTTCCCAAAGGTGCACTAGTGGATTGAGATCTGGTGACTGGAGGCCATTTGAATACAGTGAACTCATTGTCATATTCAAGAAACCAGTTTGAGATTATATGAACTTTGTGACATGATGCTTCATTCTGCTGGAAGCAGCCATTAGAAGATGGGTACACTGTGGCCGTAAAGGGATGGACATGGTCAGCAACAATACTCGGGTAGACTGTGGCATTTAAATGCTACTTAATTGGGCCAAGAAAATATCCTCCACACAATTGGCTGGTTTAGCACGATGGATCCATGCTTTCTGACCCTACCATGTCACAGCAGAAATTGAGACTCATCAGAGCAGGAACCATTTTTCCAATCTTCTGTTGTCCAATTTTGGTGAGCCCATGCAAGCCTTAGTTTCTGGTCCTTAGCTGATAGGAGAGGCACCGACTGTGGCCATCTGCTGCTGTAGCCCTTCTGCTTTAAGGTTTAACTTGCTGTGCATTCGGAGATGATCTTCTGCACACCTATGTTGTAACAAGTGATTACTGAGTTGACCAGTCTCTGTAAACCCTAGAGATGGTTGTGTGAGAAAATCCCAGTAGATCAGCCCATCTGGCACCAACAACCATGCCACATCCATGGTTGTCTTGACTGTGTCTACATACCTGAATTAAATGAGTTACTTCCACGGTGGACTGATTAGGTATTTGCAATAGCAATCAACTGAACAGGTCTACCTAATAAGGTGTCCAGCAAGTGTATTAAATATATTGTAAATCATAGTCCTAATTATTTTTGTAATGCAGAGGATTACAGCTCCCCACACTCTTATTCTGAGTGTAATTCATTTGCTAAAAGAGACTAATTTAGTTTTATTATTATTCAGATTTTTTTTAAAGTAATATTACTGTGAATTCTATTGCCCACAATATTGTACAGTATAAATCTGCACAAAAATGTTAAATGTTATACCTTGTAGAGGGATATGATTTATGGATTGTATTGATCTCTTATTGCACCAGTGAGTTGCTTCTTTTTATATTTGGTTTCATAGCTGAGCTGTTTTATAAACCACATTTGATGCTTAATTTACCAGAAAATGCGACAAATGCACAGCAGTCAACAGGAGCTGACACCTGAGTGTCCTGCTACCAGTCTCTCTACCTCTATACAAAAGCCCTGCGCATACCCATATTTAGGTGAGTTTCTGACTAGTAATGTAAGTAATAATGCAGTAACTTCTGCAGCAACATGCAAGATAATGCTGATCCTTTTCTTGAACTTAGACTCTTCATCTGGATCCTCTGCATGTGGAAGCAAGAATGAAAGTGGAAAAACAGTTGCAAATACAGGTCGGAACACAAGTTCTCTCTCTGACCTTCACACACCTTCACCGGTGCCTTCTCACAGCTGTGCAAACGAGAGGGAAAAACCTGACTGTGAGGAGCAGGACCAGCACTTGACACCTGATGAGAAGGAGAAACACCAGATCTGCCAATCTAGCCCAACAAATGATTCGCCTCATAAAGACAAGTTCATGGAACTAAAAGTCACTCCGGATCTTGATGGCAGACGCTGCAGTTCACTTAGCAGGAAGAGGCAACTTGAGTGTGAAGGCATCAACAAAGCAAAGAGGATGAAACAGGAAACTTTAGAAAGTCCGTTTGGTTCTTCTCAGACTTTGCATTACGATCCACCTCCATTCATCACAGCTCGGACACATCTATTGTCACACAACATGCAAATGCAACATACTAACATAAGTGATTTATCGTTCCTGTATCCTAACAGCATTAGATTTAATGTCTCTTATCCAGGCACCAAGCTGCATCCCTGCCAAACTGCTTCATGGGAGACAATGAGAGACACACATGCTCTCCACTTTAGGAAATATGCCCTTAAAGATTATTCACAGAATACCTGCAAAGCAATCAGGAAGCCTCTTGCAGCGAGAGGTTTTACACCACCTCCTTATTTTCTTCAAGGGAGGGAGATACTTACATCAAGAGAAGTGCCAACACCACTCCAGATGTCAGCTGCCTCACACTGGCTTTCTACCAATGCAGTACTGGGGCCCTGAGGCGCCACAGTCTTAAAAAGGAGAGCTCACATTCTCCTAACATCTCTCACTTCAGTTCAGTTTTATTTATATGGAGCTCAATCAAAACGAAGTTAAAGACATGTATTAGTGGCTTATAAACACATGGAGAATATTTTTAAGGGAGGTCTCCCAGTAATCTGAGCCTACAGCATCACAGCCAAGGGATTAATCCACCTCTAAATATAAGCTTTATCTAAAAGCAAAGTTTTAATCTAATCTTAAAAGTAGAGCAAGTTTCTGTTTCCCAAACCCAAACTGGAAGCTGGTTCCACATGAGAGGTTCTACACAAGTACAGCTATACCCAAAGAGCTCTATTAGGACATATTATATTTACAGTGTTTGTTTTGTTTACTGGTCATTTAGGTTGGAACATCATTTCAGTGTTACTACATAAAGTGCATTTCTCATATTTTCAGTGTAAACAGATTCATATTCATGTGTTAATTTTTTAAAAATTGGGTTTAGGTAAACAAAGTGGAATATGAACTGGTCGGGTAGTATTGATGCTTAAATCTGAGTAAATGAAATGTTTGTTAACCTGCAAACATATAATTACTGCGGATGCATTAAAATGAATTTATGGAGATTCTCTCTGTGAGGCTGCATTATGCACATAAGCTTTGAGCTAAATGCTAACACGAGCGTGTTAGAAAGATCGCAATGGCAAATGCTGACATGTTGAAGTTAAGCAGGTATGATGTTAATCTCATGTTCAAGTTGACGCAACTACCATCTGGTGATAAATCAGACACTTGATTGCATGTAAATTTTGACCTGCTGGTGGAACTATGTACAAAGTCACGTGAATCTATCAAGTACTAATTAAACAACATCAATATAAACAAAACAAAAACATGACAAGCTCTTTTTTTCTGGTTTCAAAAATGTATTTAACTTTGTAACAATAAAATTAAGCAAAGTCCACAATAAAAAATAAAGTCTTCTGAATTCGGTGCATGGTGGATACTTCATGGAACAAGCTTTCTAGTGCTTTTAAATCCTCCCTATTCATGTAAGCTTTAACAGAAATGTTTACCTATGGTCCAGGGCCTTAAAAAGCAAGGCTGTGGTATTTGAGTTTAAAAGAGCTGCTATAGTGAAACTGCATTCTTCAGAACCATGGTGCACATTATCTTCTCAATATAACAAATACTGGAGAATGTGAGGAAGCTTGGAATTTAAAATAAACCCCAAAAACTGTTCCAGTGCTGTCTCCACTAACAGCTGCATAACAAAATATGAACAAACAAACCAATTTAATTGCATATAGCTAACACTGGGTGTGTGCCATTTGACCCAGTGTAGCGTGAACAATCAAACAACATCCATTCCAAGGCCCCTTGCAACTTCTGTCAGAGCCTGGACAGCTCCAGAAGCACCAATACCGTCACAGTCCTCCTGCATTAGTCCTGCAGACTCGTCCTCAATGTGAGGAATAGTGCTCATCACAGAGTAGACCGGAGAGTCGCTGCCTCTGGGGCTGGGCTGAGACGACATGTCCTCACCTCCAGAGAACTCTGAGGAGTAGGAGGAGGAGCTGGAGGAGGGTGAGGAGGATCCCGTGGGAGAGCTTCGGCCGCTCTCGGGTGTGACCGCAGCCCTCTCGTCCTGACTGCTGCTGCTCAGACTTTTCTGAAGGCTCTGCGGCTTTTTGGCCATGTTCTTCATGATCTCTTTTGTCACTTCAACAGTCTCAAAGCGCACCATGTTTAATTTCAGGAAGCCATCTACATCCTTCCTGTACCTGAGTGGAGAGGTATCCATTTTAGTCTTTACTTCTTTTCAGAACTACTTAAATTATACTTGCTGCACCCAGAGAACTGTAAAACAGAGAGGATGACTATGACCACAGGTGACTCACCTAAAGCGGGAATGTCCAGAGGGCCACTTCAACTCGTGCTTCTTGCGAAGGTGAAGTGTAAGAGTGTAACACCAAGAAAACACCTTATCACAGATATGGCATTTATATTTAGCCATCCCCCCAACCTGTGGGTAAAAATGAAATAATTTTTATTATTAATATAAATATAATAATTACACAGGCTGCAATGATCTGAATAGGTTATATGTTTTATGTTGGACTTGGTGCTAACAAACCTCATGGATTCGCTTGAAGTGTTGGCTCATTGTTTGGAACGTATGACAAGTATAATCACAACCCTCCACTGAACAGCTGTACATGGTGCCCTCATTGTGAACCTCTGTGTGCTTCTGCAGATCGCGCTGGTTCTTAAATCTGTGGGGAAAAAATGAAAAGAGTTAAAAACTGATTTACTGTGATAAAGACATGGATCCAGCAGTGTTCTCAGTCACACGTCCACGCCTCTTATTGTTTATATTTTCAATACAGATGAGTTTGAAACTGCACTGCTACTAATTAAAATGTCCCACATTATTACCTCATGTGCTCTCAGAATATGATCTTGAGGTTTCAGCTCAGGATACTACACAGATAATTCATTCTGCCATGCCTGGTTTTAGCTCTCCTCTAAGCAGGCTGTCTCGTGGGAGCTTTAAATGCAAATGAGCTGCTGCTGACCACGATCCAGCCAGAAACAGAGTACAGAGTTCTACTGAGTAAATAAAAGAAATACAATTACACAGTGCTGAGTTTTTCCTGGCCTGAAATGGGCCTTTTGGGGGATGACTGTGCATGTAAGCATGGTGTAGAAAGTTAAGGCAGTGAGTCTGTGTTACTTTCGGTGCAAGCATTTAACTGTTATTTCTGGTCATCTCATGAACCAAAATGCAAGTTATACTTGAGTAAATACCCCNGCTGGGGGCAATGCTTACCCTGTTCTGACATCACAACAGGCTGCAAACCAAAATAGCTCATCCAGATACAATCATTATGATTGATGGGGAAAGAAAAGAAAACAAGGGGGTGGTCTTTTTTTCATATTTTGTGGCTCTTCTTTAAAACTCCCATTTAAACACACAGTATTATAATGAACCCTTCCTAAGAGTTTTTTATTGTCTTATAAATGAAAACTTGAGGATAAGAAGACTTTCATAAGGGGTATACAATATTATAATACTTTTAATATAAACCTGAAGATTGGTTCATGTGCTGTTGATATTACAGGATGTATTTTGACTAAAAACATAATAAAATTATCTAAAGATCAGATATTTTTCTGAGGCAAACAGAATGGAGAACACTTGATATTAAAGAGGACTTCCTATGCTCATTTCCAGCTCTCGTTTTTTTTTTTTTTTTTTTTAATTCTTGGACTCTACTGAAGTAGCTTTGCATAAATCACAATTCAAAATCATCCCCATTTATTATACACTGGGCCGTGATGCACCAACTCAGTTTATTCACATACAGCTGCTTTAGTTCCTTTCTCTTTGAGGCCCACCTCCCTTTAAAATCTTTTTGGCTGATTTATTTCTTCACAAACACACAATTTATGACCTTAATGAGCCAGCATTTTATAGAAGAATGTTTTACTGAAAGAGCTGAAACTTGATAACCCAACTTTTACTGCCAAATTAAAGAAAAGATGGCATTAAGAGGGTGTTTGTGTTCCCCAAACCCTGATTTTTCCAGAGTACAACTGGACACCTAATCAGCTGCTTTGAGGTTCTACCTTTTGTCACAAAAGTCGCACGGAAACGGACGCTCATCACAATGGCGGAACCTGATGTGGATCTTTAGAGCTGCCAAAGTGGTGCAGGTCATGTCACAAAAGGGGCACTTCACCTGATTCACTGGGAGGAAAAGAAAAGAGACAAGATTACATATAATGACTGCCAACTGCTCAACAGATCACATTGAGTCAGAGATGCATTGTTTACTTTTTTAACTTCCATTAATGGCTGCCACTTCACAACGTTTAATAACTAACATGTCCCAAGTGCTTGCTCATAGGGGGGTTATTTTGATTTTAGGGTCTTTACCTTATAATACAAAGTACCATGAGGTGACTCCTTGTTGTGATCTGGCGCTATATAAATAAAATTGAACTAAATGTATCAAATTTTGTACACCTGTCTGACCAAACAACACACTTTTCACAAATATGGAAAAGAAGTGTTTAAGTTTATGCTCAAAACAAAATCAGTGAATTTAACCATGCTATGAATTAATCTTGTGATAAACATGATGTGACATGATGGGCAGCTACTAAAAAAAGATAAGATAAGATAAGATAAGATAAGATAAGATAAGGAGTTGGGAACTTCTTGTGTCAAAAATATTAAACTTGCACCTAAACTCTAACAAGAATAGCTGAGTAATATAAATACAATCTGACAAGGCAGCATGCAGTTACATAGAAAAAAGTGAAATAAAATAAAAGCTCGGTGAATAAAAATCTAAAGATAATACAGTAGGAAGCTTAATAACAAAAACTAAAGAGAATAAATACAAGTGGTGCAGTAATAAGAGACGCTTCTGTAAACCGCTCTATGATCCAAGGATGAACTTAACCTCCTTTAAAATGTAAAGATTAACAGCAATAAAAACAGTCCAACATTAAAACTGAGGATTAAAACTTACCATGCTGACGAACATGATCCCTCAAAAGCCTCTCACTGGAAAAAGCTTTGCCACAGTGTTCACAAACCAGCGTCTCTGTTAGGAGAAGCACACATATAGAAATCAGCAGTAAGGCAGAGCATTTAGAACATCAACATCATAGATATTTTTTTGCAAGCTAGGGCGTCCGTCTCACCTACTGGCTCGGCCTGCCTGTGGAGGTGGTCAAACAGCTTCGTGTTGCTGGAGAACATGCTGCCGCATGTAGGACAGGCGACAAGTCTCTCCTGAGTGTGGCTTCGCATGTGTTCTCTCAAACGGTACCTGATTTTGAAAAAGGCGTCGCAGCCTGTGAACGAAACAGGAAACGTCACACGGTATGCCAACAGGTAACGCCACATGAAAACCACATACATTCCCCAGTCATACCTGCCCACTGGCAGAAGAGCGCCTGCTGCTGTTGAGGCAGAGATTGTGGTTCAGCACTTTCGACGTGGTTGTCCACATGTCGATAGAACCACTCAGGATTATTAAATGTACACTAAAAAAAACAAAAACAAAGGACAAAGACATAAATCCCATGACAAAATATAAATCATTTAATGGCCACTTAATAACTTAAATGAATAATACTTACATCACATTGCTCCCACTGGCAAACATATCCATCTGATCCTTCAGGAACAAGGTTGTTGCTGTGCATGCCTTGGTTGCAGCTGGGTAGATCTGGACGGGACTTGAGCAGCTGAGACCCGACAAACTTAAGCTTACCGTGGTAGTTGTGGAAGTAAGCATGGACCTCCAGTTCTGTAGGGCTACCCATGGATAGAAATTCACATCCATTCCAGAGGCAGGCATATTCATCTAAAAAAAGAAAGGAGGGGAATCAGTAATCATTGCAATGTTCCACAAACTGATTTTGTAAGTCTCGTGTCTAACAAAAGTCAAAAGTCCAGTAACATGTAACCCAGATTAACTGTTGATCAGCATGAGCATTACCCCACCATGTAGTTTGGTGTTGAGCGTCTAAATCTAGAAGAGAAATTCAATTCAATTCAATTCAATTTTATTTATATAGCGCCAAATCACAACAAACAGTCGCCTCAAGGCGCTTTGTATTGTGGGTAAAGACCCTACAA
>JASGAU010406462.1:3497-25773 GCA_030220045.1 Australoheros facetus
CTGTTCAGTTTTCTTCATTCCCTGTTACGTTTTCTTTCCTCTTACGTCACAGTATTTGCTGTGAAACTGCTAAACAAGGACATGGACTTCCGGCTTACCGATTTCGTGAATCTGCCATTTTTTCTTGTAGTGATTTTGTAGTCCAAGTTCAGTTGTGCCGAAGTTGCAAGTAGACAAGTCAAAATGTTCGGTTGTTGGGTGTATTAACCCACACGATTCCTTATGTCACCCCCCCCACCCCCGGCATCAGAGCCTCTCCGAAGTGCTTGTTTCTCTGCCTGTAGATAATCGTATCGCTGCTATCAAACTACAAAAATGGCTGAACGGGGTGGAGTGGAACGCTCCGCGACCAGGAGGGAGGCGGGGCTTGAAATGTCTCATTCACATTTAAAGAGACAGCTCCAAAACGAGCTGCTCTGAGACGCGCCTCAGAACAGGTGTAAACGAGGAGCTACAATAACGAGGAATTCAGACCAAAGCACTGCAGTTCTACTTTATATAGACCACAAGTGAATGATTTACATATGAAAAGGAAGGATTTAAAAGCATGATATGTGCCCTTTAAGCTGGGAGCTCCATCGGGCACCTGTGTGCGTGCGTAGTAAGTGTGTGCAAAGTAATGGCAGGGTGTGCCGAGAAAGCAGCAGGGTCCTGTAAGGAGTTTGAGTACGACAGCACAGCTAGAAGCGAGTGTTTTGTTGTGGATGATGAAAACGTGCAGAACACTCAGGGATGCAGCTGGATTTGAGTGTCAGTTTGTTTTTGTCAAACACCACATGCAGGTGTTGTTAATCTACTGCACTGACGAAGGTTATTGTAGAGTTTATTGGGTTTTGACATTCATGTTTTTCTTTATGTTTCTCCCAGTTGATGTTCATGTGTGTCCATGATATTACACACATTTAGCATGTAGTGCTGCTGTCTTGTGAACAGTTGGTTGTTGAATGCATTTCTTTAAATGGTATCTTGTGTCGAGTTTTTATTACACAATAATCACTCTTGCACCTGACAAAGTATGAAAAACTAAAACTAATGAAAACTAAACGAAAACTAAGCATCAAACCAAAAATAATAACTAATAAAAACAAGCAAAACCACTCTGAAAACTAACTATAATGTAAAATCCAAGATTTTTATAACCCTGGTTGGTATATGCTCCAGTGCTTTTAGGTGCAGGATTATTCTTCTCATATTGTTTTTTTATTTTATTATTATACAAGTTGGATTCTTGTCTCCTTTCTCGATCAGTCCTTTTCTAAAGATTTCCATTCAAAGATGTCTTCACAGTGTTGTTAGTTAAAAAAAGGGTTTTTTAACTAACAATAGGTTTAATACACCTATTAAACTAGAGCTGGTTTGACTGATCATCATCAAATTACCCTGAAACCTCATCCTAATAATCTGATTTTTAAATAAATTCTTATAGAACAATCATTAAAAAAAGGTCTGCTGGCCCTCTGGTGGACATTAGAAGAACTGCAGTTGTCACTCCCACCTTGGGTCACTGTTGAGCCTCAGTTAGTATCTGCTATAATGCACAGGTGTGAATGTGGGAGCACGTCAGCAGGTAGAGGTGGATACATGATGTGTCAATCCCAGCTTAACAGTCTCAATGTAAGTTTTTTTCCTTGGGTAAAAGCAGCTCTGTGTCACGCTGTTTTCTGTCTCCTCCCTCAGGACAGAGAGCTGTGGTATCAGCTGAAGATCCGTCTGAATCGTAACCTCACCGTTGGCTGCAATCATCACCTCGATGCTGGTGCAGTCACACCTGGCTCCAAGCCAGTACCCTCCCCGGGGCACCCCTGCCCTCCTCAGGTCCCCTTCTACTACTTCCCCATTAACCACAAGCAGCCACAGCGGCCCTGCGACTAACACCACCACCATCTTCATCATCTCCAGCTCTGCTTTAGCCCAGACTACCACTGTTTAAAGAGCTTAAATGTAGAAAAATGCTGATTTGAATCAATAAACGTTGGCTCCACATTTCCTGTTATTGTCTCTTCAGGGCTGCTTCACTTCCTGCAGAAAGTGGCTGCAGGTCAGCCGACAGCAGCAAAGGCATAAACACTCTGGTTACTCTGGAGTCTCGTTCCACATTTTCTGTGCACTTTTACTTGTGCATCAAAGGTTTTCACGCTCATCTGAGGCGCAGCGGTTAGAAACTGACTGCTTCTGTTTCGTTTTCTGGTTGTGTTTTATTACACCTGCTGATCGGCGCTCAGTAACATCCAATCAAAATCCCAGAATTTCACTCAGCAGAACTGGAGCTCCGCCTTCTTAAGACGGTACACAGCAGCTGTACTATTGGCCTAATAACTGGATTAACTGGACAGATGGATGGACGGATGCTCCAACAGCACAAACATGGTCCTGTGTCACCATCCGCCTGTCAGTCAAAGAGGCCACGCCCCTAATAATGCAAAATTTTAGTCTTAATTGAATTTAAACAGGTGAGTTATGAAAAAACTTCAAAACAAACACACAATAATGTCACTGATTCAGTTTATTGACATGTTACACTGTTTTTCATCCTGCTGCATCCAGAGAACCAAAAAGCACTGACAGCACATGGAGGGAGAAGCACTAAAAGCAGACTCAGACCACTAACAAGAAAACAGTGAAAATAAATGACCAAAAAAGGGAGAGAGACCCGCTGAGCTGCACACAGAGCCAGAAGACCATTTGTGTGGTTTTTGGCTCTTAAATAAAAACACGACATCAGTTGGCGTGAGCCCTGCGGTCTCGTCCCTCAGTGCTCGAGGCGCCCCAGGAACCGCAAGTTGAGGATCTTGAGCTGGTCATCCAGCTCCATGCGGACGATGCCGTCGTCTCCGTCGATGCTCAGCAGGATGCCCGTGGCCTCGCGGTCCTCTCCCAGAATCACCTTCACCTGAAACAGGGCGCAGCGAACGCAGCGTTACCAGAAACCAGAGAAAGTCTCACAAATGTGGTTTAAAGACTTCCCAAATCCACGGCTCCGTTCAGACCAGCGAGAACACGACTGCAGCGAAGGCTGTCGCACGAACACGTGGAGGAGCTGAATGTGAGGGCACTGCTTCTCTGGTGGTTACCTTGTTGTTTTTGGTGGGCGTGACGGGCTCCAGGTGATCGCTGCTGATGCTCACCACCTTCTCAGACTCCTGCATGAACACCGAGCACATCCCTCCCTACACACACACACACACACACACACACACACACACACACACACACACACAGGTTCAAATGAGTCAAAAGTGTGAGAAAAGACTTGAGAAAGAAAACAGGGTATATCTTATTTCAGACGTAGGCCGGGGCTGAGGGCTGCGGCGACATGTATTTAAGACCCCAACAAAGAAACTGAAGCCACAGCAGAACAACAAATCTGCTGATTCACCTCCACCATGAGCCACGAAGCTGAAATGTTGGACAATTGAAAGCTTTCAGACAATAACAGCGTACACAGCAGGGGTCTCAAACTCCCAGCCCGCGGACCACCTCCGGCCCCTGCCCCCCCTGCTTCCAGCCATCCAGAGATCCCCAGGTACTGGCCCGTAGGTCATTTGGTACCGGGCCGCACTGAAAACCGGATGTTTTATTTTGGAAAAATGGGCGGAGTCTCTCCATTAGATCCGTCTGTGACTCACTCTTGACATGTGTCACGACTTGTCTCGGTCACGTGATGCGTTACTGCTAAAATTAAACCCACAATCTTCACTGTTTCCCGTGCCTATGGGAAGGTCTTTACACACCAGACGCGTAAATTTCATGTTTCGTGAGTTAAAAATATTTTTCTGACTCGCCTGTTCTTAATGTAGCTGCAGTAGTTCGTAGCCCTTTAACACCGGGCGACCGCTGCTGAAGCGCCCGTTACTTGCCCTCAATAGCGGCGAACAGCTGACTGAGACGTGGCGTATCAGCGAGGAGTCAGCTGATCAAAGGAACATTGATCAGCTGGCTTATTTCCGCAACCGTTTGTCCTATCGAAAAAATGCAAACGGTTCCTGAAAGCCCAGAAATTGCACGTCACAGCCACATAGGGGTATTACGGTATTTGTTGCCAGAAGTCTGCGAACGGCGGCACTTTTGAAGTATGTTGTACCACAGGTGGTCCATTCGGTGTCAAAGGGTTAATGTATCAGCAAACACACAAAGTGTGTGCAGTTTGTCACACAGTGTGTCTGCAAGCTAAAAGAAGAGCTGCTGTATTTCAGGGAGAGAAAAGAATCAGAGAGATCACTCAGAGATGGAGAAAGAGGACGGGAGAGGAAGAAGAGAGGTTTGATTTAGAGGGAATGACTGCAAAACAAAAGAAGGTACGCTAACTTTGTGTAATTCAAAGACTGTGAAAACAGGTCAGTTTGCTGTACTGTATTTACAGTAAAGCTCTGTGTTCATGGTCAGAGTTACAGGTTACATCAGAGATGAGTTTGAATCAAAGCTGCTGATGCTGAGATTCATTCACTGAATCCAACATTTATACAGCCTGATACTTTTACTTTCTTGAATACATTTCTGAACCTGTACTTTACCAAGTACCAGTACTTCGAGTTTTACGAAAGTATTTTTTAACACAAGTACTTGTACTTCTACTTGAGTACAGAATGGCTGTACTTATGCCACCTCCCTCCCCTGATAGATACTCTGCTCATGTATGAACAAAAGAATGTGCCATCTCCACATCAAACAGTTAACTACGTCAAATGCTTCTGACTTTAAGTGAAGACGTCTTCCTGAACACGGGTTCCCACCAGACAGGGGGCCAGAGAAACCTAACGAGGTGACTGAAGCTTCCTTTCAAACCTCGGTGTGAAATCAGAATGTAAAGAAATGTTTGTTTTTCAGTCCCGCTTCGTGCCTGATAAAATGTCCAGATCTTGAACAGATTAAAAACTCCTGTGTAACCATGGAAAGTTATGACAAACTGAGCTTTCTTTTGTATTTCGAAAGAAGTTTGTTGGATCCAGCGAACTCCCATCCAGCCCCATCAGCCAAACAGAACTCAGAACCAGATGAACTATTGAAGCCCAGGGCGAGTTTAGCAATTCACAGTTGTAATGTGACTCTCTGAATAACAACATCTGTTACATCTGTACGGCCTTCACATATCAGTCTGTGTTTCTAATAATACCTCAGATCATCATGCGAGAGCCGCTCATTATGAGCAAGATTTCAGACTCACATCCTGGTGAGCAGAGAACATTCTTCACAGATTTCAGAACATTTTTGTTTCAAGCGCAGCCAAACCTGGAAGCCGATCTACCAAAATCATTCCTCTGGGATGTCAGTGAGAAAATGCCATGAGTGCTGCTGCTGCTGCTCCAGTGTCAGTTCATAACCTTTTACATGTTCACACTGATCGCTGCAGACGTCACATATCTCACCGTGATGCTCCTGATGACACCGGTCTGCCCCATCAGGTCCATGAACGAGTCCTTCACTCGGACCAGGATGTCGGTGGTCACCCAGTCGCTGCCGCCCTGCTCGATGTTGGAGCCCGGGGTGTGAGGGTTGTAGCCTCCAGGAGAGGGCGCTCCGGGCGTCATGGGACTGTAGCCCACAGGACTTGGACTGGGACTTGCCTGCGGAGAAAAAAACATCATCATCAGGTTCAGGTTTAGACTGAGAACAAATTTCTGACAAATCTCTGATTTAAAAAAAAAAAAAGACAAGTGTACGGGGAAAAAACTAAATTATGAGAAAAAAAAAACCTCACAAACGTACAAAACAAACAGATTTATGAGAAAAAGCAAGAAAAGGTTGGTATGAATGTCGTGTGTTAACTGAGATTTTAAATGTCTGGGATAAAAAAAATAAATAAAATAACCTTCTCTGATGACACTCACTCACTGAACAGCACGTTTAATCTCCTGATACCAAATCTGTCACTTGCTGGTTGGAAAAGACCGAATTCCAGTAAAAACTAACATTTCTAGAGCAGTTTTCTCTCCTACCTGGTAAGCCATGGGGGAGGGTGTGGGATGGTAGCTGGCTGGTGAGTGCGTGTTCTGGTAGCCGACAGGTGAGGGCGCCACCTGGTGGTAGCTCTGAGGGCTGGGACTGGGTTGGTAGGAGCCCTGAGGGGACGGGGCTGCATATGGAGAATACTGCTCCGTATTATACCTGCAGACAGAAATGCAACACAAATATAACAATGCTTAAAAAAATTAGTTGGTGAATCGAATGATTGAATGTTAATGTTGATTTGTTGCTGCTTTACATTTAATTATTACTTTGAGTTTTGCCGTTTCACTGCCACAGTGGCACTGTTGTGCTTTATACTCACATAGCAGGTGTGCCAGGCGTCTGCGGGTTGTACTGAGGGTTGACTTGTGGTGAGGGGACCTCGGGGTAACCCGGGGTCTGAGGGTTGGGCGTCGTTCCGTAGCCCTGAGGGGATGGGGAAGGTTCATCATCAAAGCCGAAGTCGTAGTCTTCCTCATTCCTGAGGGGAGATGAAAAATATATGGGGGGAGGGAAAAAAGAAAATGAAAAGGGAACTGCCCATTTCCCAGTCAGTGTCTTACCTGGAAGGTGTGTTGGGGTTACTGGGGTCCCAAGCGCCGCTCTGACCTGGAGTCCTGCTCCCATCATGCAGTGGGGTCTGAGATCCATAGTGGGGCGTACGGCTTCCTGCTAGAAGGCAAAGCATGTCCTGATCAGCTCTGACAACCATTTTCAGTTAGACACTACCGCACAGAGCCCCCCGTTATTTGTCATGTAAGGATGGCGTTCCACAGGGCTCTGTATGTGGTCCCCTCATTTTTCACCTACATGTTCCCATTTGGTACCAAATTATACAACAACAAGGCAAAGGAACTTTACATAAAGAGAAAAATGTGGCTTCAAGTGAACTTTAATACCTTTTTTTTTTTTATAAATTAAAAATAAAAGGACTGGTTCTTTTATAGCACTTTTCTACTCTACCTGAACACTCTGTGTGCTTTTTACAATGTCTTCATTCAAGCACTTTTTTTCTACACCTAAGTGCACACACACACTCACACTTCAGTGAACACACTGGAGAGCAACTTGGGGTTCAGTATCTTGCTCAAGGATACTATGGCATGCAGAGAGGAGCAGCAAGGATCGAAGTGAAAATCAAAGCTTAAAAATATTCACATAATTTTCATCTGTTACAAAGAAAAGCAGAAAATTCTGTTGGGGAACGCGAACCAGAAACAAAAACGGTCATTTCACTTAAATGGAAACCAAGTTAAAACAACAAAAGAGCGCCGCTGAGCAACCTTCCAAAAGCAAACTGCGTCTCACCGTCATGTAGTGGAGTTTGAGATCCATACATGGGCGTCCTGGAGCCAACACCATACATCGGAGTCTGGGAGCCGTAAACTGGAGTACGTGCATAGGTGGAGGTCATCCCACTGTGCCTCTTAGCTCCACCCCTGGAGGGAAGAAGAAGGTGGTTCAGGGAGGGAGAGTAGTCATGATGTCATGCTAGGTTTTCAAAAGGAAGGTGAAGACTGCAAAATTATGATAAGGTAACAATGAAACAAAAACAGTTACTGTGCAGTCAGCATGAAGAAAAATAATTTCTTCTCTTGGCCTCACAATTCTATAAAAAAACATTAAAGCTGCAATAGATTTCATAAGTGTGTGTGCTACATACACGGTGGTTAATCGCTGTCTGTCAACAGAGATGGTCTGACAGGTGGAGTGCAGCTCCACTCTGGCTGTGGACTCTGTTGCATCTTTCACCACACCAATGTATCCTGGGAAATGGAGGCAAATTCATCAGCTTCAAGCCTCCCTCAGAGCACACCCTGTGACGGTCTTCATGCTGGTTTCCTCAGTCTTACCTTTGTAAGGACCCTGCGAGATACGGACCGTCTGACCAATCAGTTCGTTGTCTCTTCGGCCTCGGCCCCGCCCCATTCCTCCTCCACCTCCTCCTCTCTGCTGAGCACCTGAAAGACAACGCCACCACCTCCATCACTCAGCAGGCTCACATCAGTGTGTAACATAATTTTTCCCAATAGCAAATGCTCACTTTTTTTTTAATTTCTTATTTCTTTACTCTTTTTTTTGTCAATTTACTCTCCCTTCATACTGGAGAAAAAAACCTTCATTGTGCAAAGTCAACAGCTCTTCATCACAGCTCAAAAATGATTAAAAATAAATAAAAATATAAAAATAATAAAACACTGGTATGATGCTTCATTTCTTCAGTCTGAAGGTGTAGACACAATTTAAATGTCCCTTCACGGCATTCGAACGCCTACAACTTCTCTTCTCTTCCACCTTTGGCGTATTACAGCCACATGCATAAAACCCGATTAGTCAGAAAGGAGAGGTCCTACCCGGCCACTGTATTCAAATATGGTGGGAGAACATGGCAGCTGTGACTCCCATGTGCTTTTAGTTTATTGGAAGACATAATTAAACACTAATCTATCTATATTTATGAGAACAACTTTTTTCTATTGAATAAGTCATTTTTTTCCCCAAGACAGAAAAAGTACAACATGTTTTCATGTTCAACTTATTTTTCCCGAAAGCTGTGAGACAAAAACATCTANCTCCAAAAGGTTTGGATCTCGGTGATCTCTCTCTGTTGATTTACTGACTGGATTTGTTTCTGTCTGTCTGGAGCCAAAGGATGCTGACAGCGGAGGCAAAGACGTAGGAGGCAGACGAGCAGCTCCATCTCTATCCAACTATGACAGCATCATCCTCAGTGCAGCTGTCCATAAAACATATTTGATCCAGGAGCAGTCTGTGCACTTCCAGCACGATGGAGCACCATGTCAAACAAATGTGATAGCCAAGTGGGTCAGAGATCCTCAAATAAACAATGTGGACTTGTGGACAGGAAACTCCCCAAATCTTAATCTGATCAATAATCGAAGGAATTGAGAATCTAAAAGTCTAAAATCGCCCTTTAAGAGCGAGCAGACAAGCAAATGGTCATCAGCTTGGAGCACTGATGAAGCAGCGCTGCAGAAGGTATGCAGAAGAGTCAACACTGTAAATAATAACTGTTTTTTTTATTGGCAGGTAAATCATATTTACACAGTCTCGTCCACTTTGGTGGATTTTAGAATAAACTAAAGAGCCTAAAGCAGGGTTCCTCACATCCAGGCCTCGAGGTTCGGTGTCCTGCTGGTTTTAGATGTGTCCCTGCTTCAACACACCTGAGTCAAATATAGAAGTCATTAGCAGGACTCTGGAGAAGCTGACTGCATACTGAGGAGGTCATTCAGCCATTTGAATCAGGTGTGTTGGATCAGGGACACATCTAAAAGCTGCTAAACTATCAGTGAGGCCGACCCTTCAGTTACCTGCAGTCATGTTAACCCTTTAATGCCAGGCGTTTGCCGGAGTCGGCTGATCAAAGGTCCTTTGATCAGCTGCCTTCTTACCGTAACTCCGCGACCGTTTGTTCTATCGGAAAAATTCCAATGGTTCCCGAAAGCTCAGAAACTGCACTTCACAGCCATATAGGGGTATTACGGTATTTGTCGTCAGAAGTCCACGAACGTTCGACACGTATAAGGTTAAACATTTGCAGCAAACCAAGAGGAACCAAAGCCCCCTTGAAAGGATCCAGAGGAGCCGGAGAAGTCGAGTTCTCTCTGGCTTGTTGTTGTTACTTTAGTCTCAAGTTAAACAAAAAGAAAAAAATCTGCAGCAGTCTAACATTTTTATTTCCACATCTTATGGCCTCCATCATGTTTTCCAAAGAGCAGCACAACAAATGGCAATTAAACCCCCCCAATTACACAGCTGTGTGTGTGTTTTTTTTTTAAAACCACACTCACCTCCTCCACCGTGGTGCATTGGGCTGCTGATGCGAGGGCTCATTGGAGCAAATCCTCCCACTGTGAAGTTGGTCACATCTCTGGGCTAAAAACACACAAAGAGTCAAATTCTTCAAGCTCGAGAAGCAACAAGAAATCTGCCATTTCTATCAAGTTAAACAATCTACTCCGTGCTGGCTGTGGAACACTGGTTTATTTGGTCCCTGTGAAACTGCAGTAAAAGCTTGGTTGCACTGCCGTGGCGGGCGGGCGGCCGACTCCGGTGCTCTTTGTCACGGATTCTGCTCTGACTTTTTAAATGGAGAAAAATTTCTGTGTGCAGCTAAGACGACTAGGATGTCGCGTCTGATTACCCCGGATCTTGTTTCTACGTGGTGCAGATGATGTGGACCTGGTTGCTTCGTTGAATGATGACCTCCAGCTCGTACTGGAGCAGCTCGGAACTAAGTGTGAAGCAGCTTGGATGAGAAATAGCACCTCCAAACCTAAGGCCATGGTTCTCAGCTGGCAAAAGGTGGAGCACACACTCTGGGCTGCTGGGTAGCCGGAGCACTATTGCATAGCACCACTTCAAATATTTACTAAAAGGTTTGGCTCTTTGGACGCAAATTATAAAGAGACGAGGGGTGAGACTTCTGCCCAGTACGAAGTTCCACTATTCTGCTCATTTCAAGAATATTTGCACTTTGGTCTTTTACTGTATACTGGGCAATCGTGCAGCCCTCACAAGCAGTGAGGCCAACACAGAGAGAGACAACCATCCACACTCACATTCACACCTATGGGCAATCTAGAGTGACCAATTAACCTTCATGTCTTTGTACTGTGGGAGGAAACCCACGCAGACATGAGGAGAACATGCAAACTCCACACAGCGAGAGGCCCAGGCCACGGTGGACTCGAACCCAGACCTTCTAGATGTCATTCTAGATGTGAGACAGCAGTGCTAACCATTTAAAACAAACAAAAAAACAATGGGGCAATCTTTCTGCCCTTAAATATTTTCCTCCTGTTCTTATGGGTTTTTGTTATTCTCCTCCACGTCTTTCTGTCACGTCAGCACTGTGACAGACCCAGCAGCTCATTTCACCATCAGAGGGTGGAGGCATGGATAAAGTCTGAGCCTGAAACTTGTTTTTGGACTGCTACCTCACCTCAATAATGTCAGAGTAATCTGAGGATTAATGCTGTTGACATTAACTTCACTGAACTCAGTCCACCTCTGCAGAGACCTGACCAGTCATTCTGCACCGCTGAAAACCGAACGAATGACGTTAGACGCCTCTGCCTGTGTCTGTCTCCACTGTGCTGCAGGAAGTGATTAAATTCAGGCCCTGGAGAAGGATAACAGGTTCTTCCTGTTCAACCATAACAAAAAGCATGAGGTGCTGACCTTGGATCCACCTGCCAGCACCAGGTGTCTGGTCTTGCAGACGAACATGCCGCCATTCTCAACTAGCTTCTTACAGTGGAGGAAAGCGAAGCCCCGGAACAGGTGACGGATCTCACCTTCACGGCCCTGCGGGACAAAACACACACAAGCACTCAGATTAAAATCGTTGGACTGGTGAAAAAGCTTTCGGCACAATTCGCGTCTGATTTAATGATCTGAGGCTCAGACCCCCCAAGAACTGAGCTCACACTGATGCTCACAGTGGGCTTGCTTGTTACCAGAGCACATAAAGGGTTTCTGTGTATACCACCCTTGAATCTGAGCTTTGAGTTAACAAAAGACTCCAGTCTTCTAAAATGCGCCTAGAGTAAAGTGTAAGTATTTGATTAGCTGCTCAGTCCAACAGGAAGCGCTTCACGCCGAGATAAATATTTAGCTGTGGGTGAACTCCTTACAGAGTGAGGTCCGTCGATGACTTTAACGATATCCTTGACGTGGATGTTGTTCTGCTCCGAGTCCAGCGCCACGGCGAAACGGTTATCTTTCCTGCGGTTCACCGCCTGGTGCCGCACGGTCAGCACCTTCCCATGCATGTTCAGGACCTGATAAACAAACAAGTCAGTCGATAACCTTTGATCACTCCCCCCCCCCCCCATCTTTGTTTGCTGGAATAGACCAATACCTGGAACGTCTCCCTCTCCAGCCGAACAATGACGCCGACCGTCTGCGGGTCCAGCTGGACCAGCTCGCCCCACTCATGCTGCCCTCCAACATCAACGCCGGATGCCGTCTCAGAGCAGAGCTGCAGGTCTCTGGGCAGCACTTTCAACTGCAAACACACATGAGAGGACCTTTAGCTTTAGATCAGTCTGGAGCTGAAGTTTGAGGTATCAGAACTTCCAGGGAAAGGTCTAAAAGGAGCTGCAGTGCTGGAAGTTTCCCGAATGGGTTTGAAAACATGATCTTGGACAAAAGATCAGCCAAGTTAAATCAAGTCAAGTTTCAGATGGACCCGTTTCCAGTTATTTTTGTATCTGACAGAAATGTTAATACTATTAATTTCCCATGAAATACGGACTTCAAGCAACGAGACAATGCCGGGCTCAGACTACACAATCATTGTGGTTTGTAGTGATTACAGAGTGATAAAATGCCTTATCATGACATTCAGTTACATCGTGTTTATACTTGTATCAAGCTGTTTTTTTCTGCAAAGCACTATTAGAGAGAGATCTCCAAAGACCAGACAAGCTTTTGGAAGCAAGAACTTGTGGATTGAGCAGCTGTCGCTCATTCGGCCTCCCATTCTACTTTTATAAAGTCTAGCAACCACAATGAGGACTTTAAGATACGAGAGAGTTCTGAAGAATCACGCCCTATCTGAGGAGAACGCATTTAGTGCAGAAATTCAGCCGACACAGATGGAGAACTCAAAAAGACAAACGTGGGAAATGATCTGGAGAAAAGACTCTCGGTTTCAGAAGGAGAGAAAAGAGAAACCCATGAAGGTAACTTTACTGTCCTCTGAATGATTGTAACCCCGGGAAACTCTCACCACGAGGACTTTCCCCGTCTTCACACTGCTGATTGCAGGCTTGGCCCTCGTTGCTTACATAAAGAGCGATCTCTTCTAGTACATCAGTCCGAGCGGCCAAGCCGTTTTGTTACAACACTTGACTGAGCTAAGCAGTTCCTCAAAGTCTCAAACACGCTGCAGACAGCTCTTTAACTTTTCAAATAAAGTGTTCAATGTCACAAACTGTTTGCATCACTTCACAACATCTTGTTTTCCACTAGAGGACTCTAATGACCTGACGCTCAGCACAGAGAGGTGGAGGGTGGGGCGGGGACTGGACCTATTCTGTTCATTCACGCCATCTCCAGATTTTTATTCTTCCACTCCACTCAATTCAGTTTGATTTATAAAGCACCAAATCACAACCAACAGTCGCCTCAAGGTGCTTTATATTATACGGTAACCCCCTCTAACAGGGGGAAACCTCCGACAGCACAAAAGACACGCTGTGGAAGAGAGACGGAGATTAATAATAACTAATGATTGAATGCAGAGTGGGGTATAAACAGGTGAATGAAGGCGCAGCACTCAGTGCATCATGAGAACCCCCCCAGCAGCCTAGGCCTATAGCAGCATAACTAAGGGATGGTTCAGGGTCACCTGATCCAGCCCTAACTATAAGCTTGATCATAAAGGGAAGTTTTAAGCCTAATCTTAAAAATAGAGAGGGTGTCTGTCTCCTGAATCCAAGCTGGGAGCTGGTTCCACTTGAATAACTGCATCACTCACAGATCAGAATAATCCAGTTCTTCCTCTCTGAAACGCTCCTGCCCCATAAGACAACTGCTTTCTGATTTCCCTCATATAAGGAGGTGACTGTGGCTTCTGAGATGACCCTCTCCATTAGAAACTTTGTTCATAATGGGAGACAGATGACAGGAAGCAGAGAGAAGCAGAACGGGCCCACGTTAACCTCTGTGCCACTGAATAAATGACGGAGCAGTTTACCTCGTGCATGGTGAGGTCGGAGAAGAGGATGACAAAGTTCTCCTCCACTCTGACGATGAGGCCGGTGTCGCCTTCGTATCGCCCAGCGATCACCTTCACGTGGTCGCCCATCCGGAAATATTTTTTCAACTCATGAGCCGGGAACTCCAGGGGGTCCTGCACGGACAAAAAAAGAAAAAGAAAAAAGAACTTAGAAGAAAAGAAATAAACAGAAGGAATGACCCGAAGAAGTGAACAGGACAGACGTCAGCTGGGCAACATTTCAGTGTTTTTATAAAAAAAAAAACAGACAGAGTTATATGGGATCAAATTTGATGTTGCCTAACATTAAGTCCCACCCTCCAAGATCGCTCTCAAAGTTCTCCTGCAGCACTGAGGAAGTGCAGCTCTGCTCCAAGTTTAAGGCTATGAATCCTGTGAAAGAGCTGAAAACCTTCTAAAACAACCAGAGCCACGAAAACAACGTGAAGCAGCAACCAAAGTAACTTTGTTTCTACAAACAGGTGATCCAGTGTGTCAGTGTAACCTTTTTAGATTAAAAAAGTGCCTTTAAGAGAGTGTGGTGGAGAGTTCCAGCTTCACCTCACCAGAAAGTGCTAAAAACGTTCTAAATACAGCATCAACCCCCACACCCATATTCCTTCTATTAAGATAGTGAAATTCACATCTAAACAGCTTTACTTTGTGGGATTTGAGCTTGGAAGAGGTTTCGATCCACAAAGAAGCTCAATTCTCCTCAAATGAGGGAAAACTGTTGATCCAGTGAGAATTTATTTGAAACAGCAGGGAGAGACCGAGTTTCCTGGAAGCCGCAGAAACTCTTGGCCGAACAACAAACTGATTTTAGAAATCAAATTACCACAAAAAACTGAGTCTGTTAATAAAATTGGTTTTGACATGTTGCTTTAGTAGAAAATACTCAGATTGTTGACTGCTGCTCAGGATCAGGACAGGATTGGCTGCCTTCAACTTTTGACAGTGTGTGTGTGTGTGTGTTACCTTCAGGTCTTCATGTTTGGGCATGATGGTGATCTTGTTGCCGTCCACACTGAGGATTTTTCCCTGCAGGTTGATCAACTCTCCCTCACACACCTCCACGTTGTCCCCGGCCTGCAGGTTGTGTTCACGCTCCTTGCCTGAGCGCGCGCGCACGCACACACACACACACACACACACACTTTGGTTTAAAATTAATCTTTATTATAAGCACAGACAAATTAGTTGCATCGTGGGGGGGTACCAAGTACCAAATTAAGCTGAGCCAAGAGATCAACTAAAACAAGTGATGGAATCTGTTAAATTAAACTTTGTTTAAATTCGTGAATTTAACTGAAGCTAAAAATGTGAACCAAGTATGACTCAAAGCTGGAGCAGGAGAGGTGGGAGTTACAGACACGAGGATTATGAGAGCGACTCTGCAGTCCTGTGAAAACTTGTTTTCCCTCCACATAAAGATAAGTTAGATTCCTGCTGATGTTCATGGAGCACACCTGACTCTGTGACCACCTCCAGGTCGATTCCCTCAGGCTGGTCTTCAAACTTCTCCAGCTCTGAAAGCGTGGGCTTCACTCCATCTGTGATCTGCAGCAAACAGACCAAACAAGCTGCTGCTAAAACACTGCACTCTGACAACTCAAACAAGGAAACAAATTAATGCTATTATCTTCCATCTTCTGGTCATATTTCTATTTAAGAAATATGACCAGCAGATGTTTACTTTGGATTAAAAAAGGGCTTGAATCCACAGTGTTTAGGAGTTTGGTGGTCCTAAACAAGCACATAAGAAGCCAACTCCATCATACTGTGCTTCAGAGTGGATATACGGTGCACGTAATGGGTGCACGTTGAGCCCCGGTGTTGATCTCACAGAGGGAAAAATACAAGCAACAGTGCTTTATGTAGACTTTGTGAGGAGGAAAATGAGTCAGATCTTCATTTATTTCAATACTGTGAGGAAGTTTCACTGTTCTGGGTTAAAGCTGAAAAGTGGATCTCTGCTTACAGTTTTACTGATGTTCTCAGGTGGTTTAAGAGATGATGTGACAGGAATAAAGAGCAGAATTGATTTAGACTTTCCCAACAAATTAAGTAAGTGTGGGACTGTGTGCATAATTTTGGGTGCACAACTGTTTGTCATCGTGTGTACGTAGGCTGAATGGATCTTCTGACTTTTGCTTTAAAAGTTATAAAAATGAAAAACTTGAAATGAAATGTGAGGAGCGATGAGAGGTTTACAGTAACAGGAGTGATTTTTGAGGGACTAAGTTTTCCTCACCACAGCTGACATGGCGAAACTCTTAAAGAGGAATCCTTTGCGGCTGTAACGGTTCCCCTCAAAGATCATGAAGTCTCCATCGTGGCTGACCTCCCCTCCCAGAGACCTGTCAGATAAATCAGACACGAGGTTTCACTCTGGTGCTCGTCTGACTTGGAAACCCGAGGCTGCTGAAGCCCTGAGAGAGTGTCACCTGATCTTTTCAGCATCAAACAGCCTCTGTGGAGGCCTCTTGAACTTCTTCCTCTTGGCAAACCAGTCTTTCTGCAGCGCACACACACACAGACACACACACAGAGACACGGAGCTTAAATATCAGAGCAGTGACTCGAGTGGTGAAAAAACATCCTCAGTGTGCGTTTGACCTACCAGGCTCATTTTGGCCTTGATGCGGTCCAGGTCTATCCGAGGGATCATCTTCAGGGAGATGGTGTTCTGGCTCGGCTCCACGTAGTCCACCTGGAGAACAGAGATGTGACGGTTTTGACTCTCAGTCTCAGTGATCGGCAGCTTTGGTGTGTTTCAGCTCGTTCAGCACCTCTTGGTTTTTCTAACTTGGCTCGGTGTCGGCCTTTCAAAGATCTGCATCGCTGTTCAGAGAGTTCACAGCCCCGGCCTTCGGGGGTGACTTCACGAGCACTAAACACAATCAGCCCCCAATGAAGCTGTGTTTCACTACTAAACAGAAACCTTTACATTTGCCTGCTATTTGTGATTAAACAGTCCTCCATGAATCCTAATCATTAACAAATACATTTCATTTTATACAGAGGACATAAATGAGAAGAAGACTTGTGAAACAAGGCCGACCCAGATACTGAAATCTTTCTGTTCCACTTTTCCCACACCTTTTAATTTTAAACAATTTATCAATTAAAATTGCACAAGGCTCAGAAACGTGTTTGAGCGCCGCTAAACAGTCAAATGCCACAAGGTGGAAGCTTCACTTGCTCACTCAGCACCTATGGCTGCAGGATGCATCCTGGACAGGTCACCAGTCTATCACAGGGCTGGTTTAATGCTTTAATGTAACAAAGGGGCGTTCCTTCACCCTCTGTCTGAAACTTTAGCTCCCGCTTCTCAGAAAACTGGCGTTTAGAAAAAAAAGAGGTAATGTAGGTTACCCATGTGACTGCTGCAGACCAATAAACAGCTGTGGACTATGAGCTGTCCGTGTAGCTGCTTACCAACTTTAGCCACAAATGACCTCTAGCATACTGAGTGGCCATTTTACATTTAATAAAGTGCGGTTTTATCAGACGACGTGTTAATGATAAAAATCAACACTTCGACCGCAAAGACAAGCCGACTGGAGAATGGTTTGAAAATGAAGGCTGGTTTCGCCTTAAACGGCCTCCGTTTGTTGCTGTGAGGGCTGAAACACCGACCTTAACATAACACAAAGGTGGGAACCTTTAATATATTACTATTTAAAATATTAACATTAAAACCATCAGGAGAGCCGGGGCTGAGCGTTTGGACTGTGCACAGTGTAAAACAGCTGCTAGCAGTGAGCATTAGCCGCATGGCTCGCACACCGCGTCAGGCAAACTGTAGAAAAGTGGAGGAGTGAACACAGCTGCTGACTTCCTCTGAGGGAGCAGGGATGTATGGGGAGGCTGGAATTCATCAGCCCATCCATTGTTTTAATTCTCTGCCTCCCTCCTTCTCTCTGTGCGTGTACCTGAGCGATGTCGTCCTTGTACAGGCCCCTCTTCAGCCTGACCCAGGACTTGGGCTTCAGGTTTGTGACCTCTTTGACGACCTTCAGCACGTCCGTCATCTCCTTGATGGGGACCATCTGCTGGTTCCAGAAGCCCATCCTCAGGTTGCCGATGCCCTCGATGGCGGCCTTGACGTGCGTCTGTTTGTACGACTCCACGTAGATGTAGCCCTTCACGTGATCCGGGGCCACCACGGACTTGATCTGCAGAGGCTGCGGGTTGGGGGAGAGGAAGATTAATGCGAGGATATGAACAATCGCAGTGGCTGGATCTCCACAAACTAACAATTTGTTCAGATTCACCAGCATCATAAACAAATAAATGGAGAACCCAGCTGTGCCTTCTGACCTCTGAAGCCTCATAAACTTGGTCTCATTGATTTCTCTCCAGGCGAGGATCCATTGAGACCAAAAAGAGTTTATTGAAAAATCAGTGCTCGCTGCTCTGATTAGAAAACCAAAAACGAAACTTCTCTCTGCATGGAAACATTTTCTCGACTCCTGGGATGTTGTTTGGGATGCTGTGCAGTTCTGCTTAAAAATGAACCAGCATCACGGAGAAAGCTTCTTTCTTCCAGAAGGTTCCAGCTCAGGGAACAAACTCCAACTTCACTGGCCAATCAGAAGTGAGCGATTTTCTTACTGTGTCTGTGAACTGGTAGGCGATGAACTTCCTCATCAGTGCGATGGCCGTCGCCCTCTCTTCGCCAATCTGCAGAGACAGGACACATGATAAAATGTGTGCTTGTAAAAGTGTGCATCCTGCCTCTGTGTGTGTGTTTACACACCTTGCACTTGACAGTCCACAGATTGGGATCCCTGATGATGACAAACACACATTTAATCATCTTAAAAATCTCACAAAGGACATCTCCAAGCTGATTGGTGGATCAGTGTTTACGTACTTGACTCCAGGAAGCAGCTGCTGCTGCGTGATGTCATCAGAAAGCTCCTCAGACCCTCCAAAGTGACTGCACACCACAGAAGAAGAAAAAGCAGCAGTTTAGGATCTGTCTCTGCAGGTGAAGCTCGCGGTTCAAGTTCTTGGATAGTTTGTGTCTAAAAGTTTGTTCAATTCTTTCAGCCAAAGGGAGAACTGATGCAACGCTGCATGTCCCGCTGTGAAGCTGACGTTGGCTTTAAGGCTGTGATCAGCATTTAATTATACATCCAGCAGGTGGGAGGCTAAAGTGATGTAATAAAAACATCAAGCACCCATCGACTCACATGATTTCAAACATTCTCGCAAAAACACACGAGCAGATTCCCGTTTGAAATAAAAAATACAAATCTGTATAATTTAAAGTTAGGAATTTCTCTTCCACATAAAAGTTCTTTTCACTCAAATTATTTAGAGACGCCTCATCAGTCGCTGCTGTTCGCTGTAACGGGCCAGGCCTCCCGATGCATGCGTGTGTGCGGAGACCACACACGATTAAAAATGATCAGAACTCTTGAGTTTACAGCTGATCTCCAGTCAGTTTGGTTTGTTCCAAATGTCAGAACTGTGTTTATGACACAGAATACTCGGTGAACTTTAAATTAAGTTTCCATCCCAAAATATTCTGCTGATGTTGAGAGTAACTGTGACGGTTTAATCTGTGAACCTTGGAATCAAACGTAGATAGTGCTGGAACCGTTTACTGTCCTGTCAACAACTGCTCTCATTTATCCTTCAGTGCATTCCAACTTTATTAAAACATGTCCATGAGAACGATGCTGCGCAGCTCTGCGGTTCAGGTTCACACACAGGTTACGGATTACTGAGAGTCACAGACAAACCTTTAACGCTCGACTCATTTAGGACGACACAGTAACAGATACAGACACACAGCAGACCTACAGATCTCACTCCCAGCAGCTTTCTGATTATTAGGAGCTTAATTTGCTTCGTTTCAACATTTCTTTCATCAAAACACGGAAATGCAAATGTCTGATATTTTACACACAATCCGTTCACACCAGGAGACAACAGAGGTGCACCTCACGAGCCCGAGCACCGAGTCCTCTGAGACACTGCAAATGCTTTTAATGTGAAATGTGTGGAAAGTTTTCAGTTTCACTGACTGAAGGTGAATAAAAACAGTGGATTCCTGAGGTGGAAACGGAGTCGATGCATCAGAGCGAAAAAAAGGTGTACTGCTGCAGAAGAGCAAAGATACTCACTGCTCCCTTCCTGACGACTTGGCATATTTCCTCATGTAGTATTCACCCAGCGCCTCCTCTCTGGAGTCTCTGCAACACAAAGTGAGGCGAGTCAACACAAAGTAAAGACAAACTAGTTTCTGTGCTCGTGTGAGACCTGCGAAGTGTGCTGTGACAAAGTTATTACATTTTAGAAAACAGGCTGCGTCTCAGCGCGGTGCCGAGAAAACTCGTGTATTTGAATTTGCTTTGGATCGCCTTTTGTCTTTATGCTTTTAGCACAGGGGTCCAAACTTGCTGCCCATGGGCCGCTTCCGGCCCCGCCCACTTCCGGTCCGCAAATTGATGTCAAAAACAACATACATTAAGTTACTTTGACATTTCGCTTAACCCCCAAAATTGGAGGGGAAGGCGAAATGGCAAAAAAGTAACTTAAAGGGCCAAATTGTATGTTGTTTTTGACATCAACTTTAATCTGGTTTAGCATTGTGGTTGCGCAGCACTTTGCAATATTTGTCTTAACCTCCTGAGACCTGAGCTCCTGTTTGCAATGTATTTTAAATTTCTCCTAGATATTTGTGATTAGATTGACCTGATATGTATATAAACTAAGCTTCCTCTTTAAACAGGAAGTTGTATTTTGTTACATGGTTGTTATATACTTTTATGGGGAAAAAAAAGTCCTCAGATGTGGACAATGGGATTATTTTATAGTATAACACAACAAAAACAACATGACTCAAAGTATAGAACACCATTGAGCAGAATGAAGTATAAGGTGCAGCAGAGCCAAAATGTAATGTCCCCATGTGTGGACGCAGGGTCTCAGGAGGTTAAAGGTTATATATATAAATAACATGTTACTTTTATTTTACTTGAAAACATAACATCAGCTGTCCAGATGATTTTGGTCTAATTCGGTCACTGTATGTAGACGAGGCTCTTCCACTGGTCTAAGTGACCTTCTTTCTCTTCGTGCTGGAAGTACAAAGTAAACTGCAGAGATGACGTCTGCCGGCCGGCCCGGGAACTTCTCACTGTAAAATATGTCTGTGTAGGTTCTCAGTCGTCCAGGTCATCAATCAAAAACCAAGAAGTAGAAGCCTCCACTCGCCACATCAACTCAGGGGATGAAAACATAAGGTTTACCAGGGAGGACAGGTTACTGTTCCTGGACTGTGCGGTGCTCATTGAGGAAGATGGAAGTCTCAACATTGAAGTTTACTGGAAGCCCACACACACAGCCCAGTATCTCCTCTGACTCCCACCACCCTCTGCAACACAAACTCAGGGTGATCAGGACTGTTGGTAATAATTTTAGGGATCCTCATTTTCCTTTTGGCCAAAAATTCAAACCCAATTAAATGCAAAGCTTCCAAATAATCACTGGGATGAGCAGGTTCCGGTGCAGGCTCTTTATTAGACATCTTAGTTACACAAAACACACACAGTAACATAGTTAAGACTAAGATACACACACATAGAAGAAGAGGAAAACAGAGACAGAGAAAGATGCAGAAACAGGAAGAGAAGAAGAAGAGGACAGGAAATGGAAAAGAGTAAAAAGTAAGAGAGCGAGACAAAGAGCGGGCCATCATTTATATCTTAAAGATGGTAGCTGCCCACTGGCCTTTGACCCCTCCTAATTTACATACAAGTCTCAAACCCTGAAGAAAGAATGACAAAGAACAACACTGTCATCCCTTATGTGGCAGCTTGTCAGAGAAACTCAGGAGAATTTTCTCCAAGCATGACATCCCAGTGTGCTTCAAACCAAGTCACACCCGAAGGCAAAAACTGGTTCATCCCAGAGACAAAACCCCCCCAAACACAAGATCAGCAATGTAGTGTCTGCTGTTCAGTGCAGTGAAGAGTGCTCGGGCCTCTACAGAAACCAAACAGCTTCACAAACGCACAACATAGAAGAGCCACCTCGACAGGACAAGACTCAGCCGTACAGCTGCAGCTGAAGGTCAAAGGTCACTCTTTGAGGATGCCAACGTTCACATTTTGGACCAAGAAGACCGACGTTTTGAAAGAGGAGTGAAAGAAGCATCACTGAGGCCCCGTTTACACGACACAGTTTCAAAATGAAAACGGCGTCGTTTTGATGCGTTTCGGCCTTCCGTTTACACGACAACGGAGTGAAAACGATGTGTTTCGGAAACGGGGTCCAGAGTGGAGCGTTTCAGAAACGCACCGGCTTGCGTTCTCGTGTAAACGCTTGAAACCGGGGTGATTTGAAAACGCTCGACTCGCACATGCGCACTATGGTTGCGATGGCCAGTTTTCCGCGCACGCGCAAATCGATAAACAGCACTCGCGGATTCACGAGTGCTTCTTGTGCTTTTCTTGTGCTTTTACCGTTTTGTAATTCAGCGTTGTGTGCACCAGCGATCCAACCTCATCGTCAGTCCACACAAAACCTCTCACATTGGCCGTTTTGTAAGTAATGAAC
>JASGAU010406464.1:0-19976 GCA_030220045.1 Australoheros facetus
GCATATATTTGGAAATGTGAACGACCACGCAAAAAAAATCGGATTTCACAAAAAATCGGAATTGGGTCACTTCAGGCTGCAGTGTGAACGTAGCCTAACTCAAGGAATGAACTAGTGTTGTGTCTACACATAACAGGAAGCTTGGCAAAGAACCAACTTTAAATTTTATCTTTAGGTACTTTATTACTAGCTGCCTGTCACAAAATAACTTTATTCTTTATTTGAATCCATGAATTAAATAGCCATTTGATTTTGAATCTATGAACAATGCCAACAATAACACAGCTTGACAGGCATAAAACAGTATTTTTTACACCAAGGTGATTCCAAAAGAGCTAGTTACCCAAAAACTTGGCATATCTTGGCATGGCGTGTAGTGTGTCCTTAAAAAATTTAAGGAAACTGGACAAGGTATAGCAAATTACACAAGAACTGGACTGAAAATCAGTGGCAACAGGTCTCATGGAGTGATACGAAGGAGGTCAGCAGAGAAGTACAACAGTGAGTGTCTAATCTAATCTAATCTAATCTTCAGCCATCTGTGAAACATAATAGAGGTATCATTATGGTTTGAGGCTGCATTTCAGCCAGTGGTGTGATGTGCAAAACATGTTTCCACATGTTTTGCACACCAGACCATGAGGGGAGGCTCAAGACTTTTGCACAACACTCTATTTGACCCCAAAACAAACATTCCAGGGTTTATGACATTTTGACATGCTGCAAGATTGAAGGCAAGGCGAGCATCCAAAAAAGTCAACCCTTGGTGACTATGATTTTCTGCAGAAGACCTCCAGAATTTAGATTTTCAGTAGTTGTTAAACATTTTAGCTTGGGCCAAAGATGTGCATCATGTGGCATCTTCTATGCTAGTGTTAGCCCACTCACATGACTAAAAAGATTAAATCATCAACAGCTTTTCTCTGCTGAGCAAATGTTACCTAGACAGAAGTGGCATGCTGTTTTTGTTTTGGATTCATTACAGCTGCAAGTTAATGCACATTTGATGCACTTGTTAATGAATACAATTATATCTTCATTATCATGAAGAAATACACAGTGCAACAACCAGGTTTCTGTTTTTCAGTAGTGTCTAGTCAACAGTGGATTACATCAAGGTATGACTGCTTTTGGTCTCACTGTGGGATATGTTGAACACAGAATATTAACTTCTCAAATTTACATCCCCCTAGTCTACTGCTGGGAGCACGTCTCCTATATCTGGAGATCTCTAATCTCATGCTTCCTCATCATGCCTTAAGTCCTTTCTGCAGAGCAATTGCTGGCTCTATTATCTCCCAAACAGATAGTCATGCCAAAGCTGTCTCCCTCTTTGTCACTCTGTCACGCTCAGCATACAGTGTGACAGGTTATAGTGCAAGTGTTAAACAGGGAAAGAGCTCCGAAACAAGCACACGATGTCACACCATATAAATTCTTCATAGGATGAGTTGAGGTTTAAAGCACTGACTGCTGGTGTGTAAAATATGATTCCTTTCAAAGACTAGTGAATGGGAAATATGTACATGTATTTTGTGTTCATGTGAGTTAAATAGGGAGTGAGTGTCTTTTCTGTCACAGTAGGGCCCTCTTTCATGCCAGGTCAATGTATTTTTTTTTCCAGCTCACCTAAAGTCGGCATCTGCTCACTGGAGGTGGCTCTGTGCTTGGCCAGGTTTAGAAAGGCGTGTGTGTGTGTGTCCAGAATCTACAATTTGTCTCCAAGTCCCATTCACTACAAGGCTAAAAATGCATGCGAGTTGTAGACAGAGACTGTGTACCCCCATGACATTAAGACTGTGCATCCCGGTTCTCATGTCTGGAAGAAATCCTTTGGTGGATTGTGAGATGTTTCATTAGCATGACATGTGGGTGAAACTGGTTTGTAAATTAGTATGACTGGGTGGGGGTGGGGGCATGATCAAAGTTGTTGTCATTTATTTAGCAATATGCCGACATCCACTCATCATCAGAAATTAATAGAGGCCATATCAGGCACCATCAGGCTCCAGTGTTACCTTATGGCAGTTAGCAGTTAGACGTGTTTACGCTTCCCACAGATAGCCTGGGGAGTGTGCATATTTGTGTGTGCGCAGTATGAATTTATGTGTCTGTTTGTGCCTATGTTTATGCGTGAATCAGACATAAAGTCAAAACTGGCTATCTGCCTTGGCACAGATGTCCCCACAAGAGTGCAAAAGCAAGAAAAAGCTGCTTCTTGTGAGGGCTGCCTCCAACAGAGGAGAATTTTAATGCGCTGGTTGTGTCACTAATATGTGACATTTCATCTGCTGTGAAGATTTGGAGTGTTGTAATCTAGCTTTTTTGCTTTGTCTATGTTCTCTCAGCCGTGTTGTCATGTTTTAGTCCCACTTCAGTTGCTTATTTCCTATATCTGAGTATGTAGAGGACATTTCCAAAGTTTTCATTCAACTGAACGGTCCATAAAAGCAATGCAACAAAAGTATTATGTGGGTTTTGATTGCATTTGCAGTGTGTGTGTGTGTGTGTGTGTGGTGGTGGTGGGGGGGTGGGGGGTATTGAGGTATATCTATAGGCTGTGTGCAAAATAGGAATGCAAAATGATTACTTTTAGAACAGTGTGAAAGCAGTTATGAAGCTTGATGATAAACTTAAAATTTATATTCTCAGTGTACTTCAGATATATTTGCAAAATGTCATGTTTGGTAATCAATACAAAGAAATGCCACCCTTTCAAAAATTGGGCCAAGCTTCATTACAGATAACATTTGTGCATTCAAAAATGTAAGTAGTGAAGAAATGAAACTTAGAAAAACTGCTCATAAGAATTCCCAAGTCAAAGTATGCATGATGATGAATTCATATAAAAAATAATAATAAAATACAAACTGTAGGTGATTCAGCTGCCACTAAGTATAAAAACAGCAAACTGTTGGATTTATTCTACCGCATCCCTGTTAATGTATTTCTGTGCCTACAGGCTACAATTAATATTTTATTTCAATGTCAAATGAGATTTGAATATATCAGCCAGGGCTTGCTTAAATGGAGGTTCCTATTTGAGCTGCATGCGTAAAGTGCAGAGAGCAAAAGATATAAAGGCCCCGTCGATTTTAAGTGCTGCAGTTGGGCAGGAATGCACTTAACATAACCATTCATGAACTTCTTAAAGCTCCATAAGATTACAACTCTAGTGCTAAAATAAGGAGGTTAAATGGATCATCAACAACCATGTTTCTTTCCGGGCGGTCCTGTTCTATTTCTAACACAGACTGAGAGAGAGACACTCAGTCTAATGCAACTTACACAATATCAAAAATGGATCCTGATGCAGGATTTTTATTTTAGTTATTAAACTGCTTTAGTTCTGGTTTGTACTTTTCTTTAAATGTGCAGACTGAGGCTTGTGGTCTGTGCGTCATTTGTGCTGAATGGAATCAGCAGGTGGAACTACTGTAAATCTCAGTGGTGACATATGAAATCGTACATTCTTTTCTTGCTACTTATCCCAAGGACAACCAAAACTGCCAGCTAATTATCCTTCCACTTAAAAGTATTTACAAACCATCCACTGTGTAACTGACCCCTATTCCTACAATATTGCAGGAATGAAAGCCAACAGAGACCTATGAAATAACAGTTAACAGTAATGATAAGTTTTAGCTATAAATATAAGAGCACTGGCGCTCATCTAAGAAACGGACAGGTGAAATGCGTGGGATAGATTCTGAAGTACATGGGTCCACTTATTTCTTTAATTACCCACTACGTTACCAAATCACAGCTAAGTCACATCCTAACATTAGTATGTGCCTACTTATTAACCATTTCTTTCAGTAATCAAAAGCTGTCCAAAACGGTTTAAAAATTGCATATTGCCATTTTTCACTATTTACTTCGTGCAAAAAAGGCGCAACCCGTGCCACAGAGAGAAGCGTGCACTATGGAGGCAAACACCAGGGAATAGGGTTTCACTTACGTCGGTGACATAAAAAAACAAAAACAAAAAAAACCCCCATACATCCCTCTTAGAAATTAAGCAGATGTAACCCCGCCTTGATTTTCCACAGTTCTTCTCAGCCGCCGCGTCTCCCGTCAGTGCAGAAGGTAACTTAGCTCCCTGCCTAAAGCTCCTGGACACCAGAAGGACACCGCACAGTTTCCGCTTCTGCTTCTCTCAAGATCAAAACTGATTAAATCAAACCTCGCGGCTTTAGTTAAGCGACCGGAAAATAGCAATTGATTTTAGGTGCTGTTTCAATCTATTTATTCACTGTTAGGCTATGTATTTTGGCTCCCAGTAGTGCATTTTATTTGTTTATTTATTTTTACCTACCAGCTTGAGCTGATGCCTCGAACCAGAGACGACGCGCAGAGACGGTTAATTTTTTTAAAAAGAGTAAGCAATGAGTAGAGCAAATAAAGGATACAGTGGGAGCTAACCGTGGATGATCTTGGATTTAACAGCTGGTTCCTGTGAAAACTAAGATTCAGAAACTTATGGCGTGAAGGTAAGACAGTTCTTTCTTTTTCCTTTTTCTTTTTCCTGTGTGATGTATTAAACTTGACAAAAGCAAAATAATATAGGCTACAGCTTACGGTCTAGTACAAAATATTAGTCAAAGATATATAGAGAACATTTGATAACATTACAGGTACCATACACGGTTATGCATTGTAGGAGGGATTGATTGGTGTGACAGGTCTTCTGTTTAACTTATCGATCATGGATGGGCGTTAATACAAAACAGTCTTTATTCACCCCAGGGGGGAAAAAGTGCTATAAGTGAGTTATATCCTAGTTTCAGACTTGAGAGCTTGAGCGATGATCCTGTATCATGCCGCCCTTCCCAACCGGCGAAGCGCTGATTTCAGATCTGTCCGTGCTTCCTAATTTGTAATTAGTGCTGGTGTTTTCAGAGGCAACGGGTTCTCGACACATGCTTTGTGCTGCGCGGTGACTGCTGTAGAGGCGGCACAGTCTGTCCTGTATCAGCATCGCTAAGCAGCTTTAATAAGTTACTAACAACAGGGAGGAATAATTCAAGTGGAAAACGGAATTGTTTATCTAAACCTCCCCTGATAAGTCTATGTGCCTTGAGAGCGCCTTTGGTAGAGTTTATGCTATCCTTTTATGCTTTGTTTGTTTGTTTGTTTGTATGTTTTAAGTAATTTCCTAAATAAAACGTATGACTGAATGATGATGATGCTGATTTTGATACAGGACTATAAGCACTTTTTAAGGAGTCAGAACTAACAAAAAAGAAAGAAAGAAAGAAAGAAAGAAAGAAAGAAAGAAAGAAAGAAAGAAAGAAAGTGTGACTGGCTTCTGGAAAATTATAACAAGCCACCATAACAGCAAAAAAACCAAAAAAAAACTGCTTTGACATTTGGTCAGCAGCTGCTCTGTAAGCCAGCAGCTATGGATATTGGGATAGGTCAGGTGGTTATAACACCTGGCTGGCAAATTGGTGCCTTCATCAAAAGGGACACTGCCAGGCTTTATTTGTCAAGGAAAATTGGTGATGTCAACTCCACTTGGCTAGAATTAACAATTTCAATGTACTTTAAAATAGAAGAAGCAAACCAGTAATCCTTACTGAAACCATTTTATCTTAAATGGATATCAGCTGAGCTTGGTTATTGAATTCCCTTGACACATTTTGAGTTCTATACGTTTCTGTGTCTGATCTGTTGAACCCTCTTGTGTGGAAAATAGTCTGACCAGAGCTGCCTGATGCAGGCTTGTCAAGTCCAGCTGTTTGGCAATCAAATCTGCCTGATTCTTCCAGTCAAATGTCCATATAAAGAAATACAAACAAATATTAATCCCTACATGGATTACTTGAATTGATAGGGGTGAAAAAAAAAGACACTGACAAGGGCTCAGATTCCACAAAATGAAAAAAAAAAAAGCTGATCTGTGATTGCTTTACATTGTGAGAGATTTGCTTTTATGGCAACATTTAGATAAGATGGTGCACGGACTTGGAATGGATTAAGCGCATGAAGATTTAAAGGGAAATCACTTGACGCAGCTGGTCAGTCAATACAAACATTCAGACTCAATGCATTGCTCTAAAGATAAATGACATGCAGTCAACAAAAACAACACTGTGTCACAGCTTGTGCTTGTTAAATCCAATTACAAACCCAAACAAAAGTTGTTTGGTTTCAGGGAAATCACAATCTACTTTGTTAATCGAAGAGATATGAAAGGCATTCATAGGAGAAATCTTACATTCATTAGACTGGGGTGGTGTAACTGTTATGTTTTGCAAAAGTAGAAAGCATAAGGAATTGAATTTTCATTCCATTTTCTGTGCATATTTATATTTATTTAAATTCCGTTCATAGCTTCACCTGTAGCACTGGAGGGGCATTGTTTCATTTCAGGGTGTGTAGTATTACATGTACTTGGTACTTGATTTTTAAAGTAGTATTATTGCACTGTCTCTTCAGAGAGGATTACACTTTGAAAAGTATTATTTGCTAATCAAGTACTGCATGCCTTTATGCAGCTTTCATACTGCAATACCTACATTTGTGTTCTACTTCTAGAGAAATTAAACCACATAAATGTCAAGATCCATAAACACTTTTTCATCATTGTGTATGAAAGAAGCAGTTCAGACCCAGAATGTCATGAAGCAGTTGATGATACCCAGTTGGGATTAAAAAAACAAAAAAACAAAAAAAAAACCCAGCATACTTGACCTTTGCATGTGGTGCTGTCTGAAATCTAAGCAAGCTAAGATGAAATATAAATAGTTTAGTTTTCAGTGGAACATAAAGCTTACTAGATACATGCCTGAAATGGCCTTCAAATTGCTTAAAGTGTAAACACTTACTCCTTTTAAAAGTGGATGTGTATCCCAGTAATATCACAAGGGGATAGACATCCACCAGCTCTAACTCAGCTACAGGGTATGTCTTACAGATTTCATATTGTAGTCATGTGCCACAAACAGCCCTGTTGTGTTTTTTGACAAGTAAATCATTTAATTGTATTGGATCTCTGAGACTGTATCCAACTCATTTACATTCTCTCTCTTTTGAAACCCGTTTCCCAGCACATCAAATACATCAACACTCAAGGGAACCACACAATTACTGACAGGATGAATGAGCCAATTAGGTCCAAAAACCAATAGGAGATCTATTATGATCTGGTTATGCTCCACGTTCTAGTTATATGCTGAGATAGTTGAGCTAGCTGGCTGGTCTATTTATACGTTAATGGTGTGTTCATATTGCATATTGATCTAAATGTTTAAACAGTATTTACAATCACTAGGCTCCGTTTGTTGTGTTTAACTGGGTATTGAATTTTTTTATTACTCATTTAACACTTTGCAATCACAAATAATTTATTTTTAAGTGCCTAATGTGGTCACACGGAGAGGGGTACACACAGTATTATTTTTTTTAATGTATTTTTGCAATTATGCAGTTTGAACATTTGAATATCACTAATACCTCCACAAATACAACTTTATATTTAGAAGACATACACAAACACAAGCATAAAGCTGCGAAATTGACTCCCTTGCCATTAAAAATAGACAAAAGTAACTTATACAGACTTACTGCTCTGCTGGATGGATTTGCACATTTCTAGTAAAAAAATAATAATAAAAAAATAAAATCAGCCTATTGGTCTTTATATTTTTAAGCTTGAGCAACCGGCAGTCAAAACTTATTATATGTTCCCTTGAGGTGTGATTCTGCTTTACCTATAGTTAGACTACACTGTCAGAGGAAATTAGGTACCACCCTAATTTCTATCTGCTTGCATACACTCACTGGCAACGTATGCTTAGTTACACCTTTCTGCCTTAATTCTTCATGGCATAGATTCAATAAGGTACTGAACATTCCTCAGAGGTTGTAGGCCATATTGGCATGATAGCATCACACACTTACTGAACAACTGTGTCATGTGATTTTCCCGTTTGACCACATCCCGAAGGTGCTCGACTGGATTGAGATCAAGTGATATTGGGAGTACAAATTTATCGGCAGTGTTGATAAATTGATCAGGCTCTGCTCCCCAATATCGGCCGATAGCTATTTGCTGAGCTAATGGTATCTACATTTTTAGTGGCCAAAAATGAAAATTTAAAAAGTAAAAAGAAACATCCTGCAATCATGTTATGAATGCTGACATTACATAGTTTGTCCACCAGAGTGCACCCTGCAACTTCCCTGTTGGCCATACGTGTTTGGGACACCACAAGCACAGCAACCAGTTGATCCGAGCAGTGTAAATGATTAGATAAATAAATATGTACACATAACAAATTTTAGAGAAATCTGTTAATGTTTTCCATGTATGATAGAAAAAAAAATACTGAATTTTTAATTACCAAATATTGGTATCAGTATCGATCTCAAAACTCTATATTGGTCGGGCTCCACTGTGGAAGCAGTTTGAATACAGCAAACTCATTGTCATGTTCAAGAAACCAGTTTGAGATGATTTGAGCTTTGTGACATGGCATTTCATCCCTCTGGAAGCAGCCATTAGAAGATGGGTACACTGTAAACCCAGATTTTGATTCCACTTAAAAATACTGAGTTCATATTACTTGAAATTACCTAGAATGTGAACATTACTTGTTAATGCTGAGTAGACTGTACTTTTTGATGGTCTATCTTATTGTAATCACGTGTTTGAGTTCAAACAACTTAATATCATCAAGTTTTGCACCTGCTAAAAATATAGTTTATACCAGTTTAAACAGACTGAATTAATGAGCAGCAGCATGGTGGCGTGGTGTTAGCAGTGCTGCCTCACAGGTAGAATGCCATCTAGAAGGTCTGGGTCTGGGTTCAAGTCCACCTTGGCCCAGGCCTCTTGGAGTTTGAAATAGCAGATATTTGGTCCTTTTGTTTGGTTTTTGTTCACAACTCTGTCTCGTACAGTTTTTTATTGTTCCATGGACAAATGTTATTTGTAAATGTTAATGTACTGTACCAGCATTCAGCAGGGCTGAGTTTTATCATGTTTGTTTATTTACCAAATTTAAACAGTCTACAGTTCAACACTGTAAAAAATATTTTTGCTATTAGGCAGCATGGTGGCGTGGTGGTTAGCACTGCTGCCTCACAGCTAGAATAGCTCTCTAATAGTCTGGGTTCGATTCCGCCTGGACCTCTTGCTGTGTGGAGTTTGTATGTTCTCCCTGTGTCTGTATGGGTTTTCTCCCACAATCTGAAGACATGCAGTTAGGTTAATTGGTCACTGTAAATTGCCCACAGGCGTGAATGGTTGTCTGTGTCAGCCCTAGATTTATGCTTTCATGTTGTAGATGCCAAATTATGGCCCTACCATCTAAATGTTGCAGCAGAAATCGAGACTCATCAGACCAGGCAACATTTTTCCAATTTTCTATTGTCCAATTTTGGTGATCCTGTCTAAATTGTAGCCTCAGTTTCCTGTTTTTAGCTGATGTGAGTGGCAACTCAGTGTGGTCTTCTGCTGCTTTATTCCTTCTGCTTAGAGGTTTATTGTGCATTCAGAGATGCTTCTCTGTATACCTTGGTTGTAATGAGTGGTTATTTGACTTGCTCTTGCCTTCCTATTAGCTTGAAGTAATCTGGCCGTTGTGCTCTAACCTCTGGCATCAACAAGGCATTTTCACCCAGAGAACTATTTTCTCTTTTTAATGACCATTCTCTATAAACCCTAGAGATGGTTGTGTGGGGAAATCCCAGTAGATCAGCAGTTTCTGAAATACTCAGACCAGCCCATCTGGTACCAACAACCATGTCGCATTCAAAGTCATTTAAATCACCTTTCTTCTCCATTCTGATGGTCAGTTTAAACTTCAGCAGGTTGTCTTGACCATGTCTACGTGCCTAAATGCACTGAGCTGCAGTCGCGTGATTGGCTGATCAGCTATTTGCATTAACAAGAAGATGAACAGGTATAAAGAAGAGACAGGTGAGTGTAGGTACAGCATATGTTCGTGAAGGAACATGCACATTACAGACATGGAAAATGAATATCACCAGACAAGGAGTATCCTAATTGGCTGTAGCTTCTATGGAGCTTTATAAAATACAAGAGACTAACAGACCTTGTCCAGATCTGCAAGAGAATTTTAGCCAATGAAAAATTGGGTGAGACAGATGAAAGACATTGTGCTGGTAGTGACAGGGTGACCATTAGAAGACAGTAAAAGAAATGAGGATTAATAGCAAAATAGAAAGAAATACAATTATTTCTCAGGAGAAATAAACTTAGTTCCCAATTATCTTGTTATGAAGAGGGTTTGGCCTGAATACCTGTTTGGACAGAAGTATGTGGTTCATTCAAGGGTTTCTCACTGTAGACTTTGAATTAGCAGCACTTGTTCAAAATCATTACAACTCCCTCAGATGGTGCTTGACACACAGAGACTGTCTAGGTGGTGTGGAAAGGGGGAAAAAAAAGTCTTCTTGGTTCTGAATGTCAACATTAACAAGGGCCAAAATTAAAAGGTGAAAGTAAGATGAAGTAAGGTGATGTGTCCGTTTTGATGCATGACAGGACTCACGCATCTCTTTGAACTATTTTTTAATCTCTGTCAAATGCCAAATGAAAGCTTGGTTTGTACTATATTAAAGACCCTTTCATGGTTGTCCCTTTGACATTTTCCTCAACAGCTTGAGAGTCATTCGTTTGGAGAGCAAAACAAGCATTTATCCCAAATGATTTTAGTCTTGTGAAATTGTTGCCTAGTTAAATACTCTTTCATCAGAAATCTCAAAATTAAAAGTGCTTTTCTTTAATTAAACATGGCAACCACAGTCAAGAGCACAGTATACAATAAACTGAAGAAGTGATTTACTGGGTTTATAATACTTAGAAAATTGATCAGCCCTGGTTATGTAAATGGTTGCTTGCAGTAACAATCTTACTGAAACCAACGCTTTGATTTCATTATTCTTGCTGCTGCTTTGAACTCATTGTCTTGGTTTTTTGGTATGGGCTGTTTGGTTGCTTGCCACAGTTTTTGTCAGCTCGATGCACAAAACAGTAGGCAGCTATTTAAAACAGACGAGCTCAGATTAGCTTTGTGCCCAGCGTGAAACAGCAGTGAAACAAAGGTAAGTGCTGAGCATTTTGAGATTTTCTTCAAAAAAGATTTAAGTTAGAGCACGAATTAAAAATAAATGGATTACTGGGCCACTCTTTTTGTTGCTCTGTGTAAACAATGAAAAAAACATTTGCTAACAATATGGGGATATTGAGCATCATTCAGGAATATTTTCAGAGAAATGTTATCAGTTTGCATAAAGAACAAGTTTGCACTCAGAATAACCCCCAATTCATGACACCTATGCACCAGGAAATTTTGCTCTTACCACTGTGTGCAGGTTAGTGAATCAGATTTGTTCTAAACTCAGAGATATATGCCTGATATTTGCAATTGCAAGCCCCCATTTATTTACATGAGAAAATACACTATATTGCCATAAGTATTCACTGACCCATCCAAATCATTGAATTCAGGTGTTTCAGTCACTTCCATGGCCACAGATGTATAAAAAAAACCAAGCACCTAGGCATCCAGGCTGCTTCTATAAACATTTGTGAAAGAATGGGTCGCTTTTAGGAGTTCAGTGAATTCCAGCGTGGTACCATGACGAGATGCCACCTGTGCAACAAGTCTAGTCATGAAATTTCCTCACTACTAAATTTTCCAGAGTCAAATGTCAGTGGTATTATAACAGAGCAGAAGGGATTGGGAATGACAACAAAACTCAGCCACGAAGTATAGTGTAGTGTGCAGAGTTGGCAACTTTCTGCAGTCAGTTGCTACAGACCTCCAAACTTCATGTGGCCTTCAGATAACTCAAGAGAGTGTGTAGAGAGCTTCATGGAATGGGTTTCTGGGTGTGCAGCTGCATCCAAGCATTGCATCACCAAGCTCAGTCCAATGTGTCAGATGCAGTGGTGTAAAGCACGCTGTCAGATAGATGAGTCTAGCTCTGGTGGTTGCCAGGAGAATGGTACTTTTCTGACTACATTGTGCCAAATGTAAAGTTTGGTGCAGGGGTGATTATGGTGTTGGGCAGTTTTTCAGGAGTTGGGCTCAGCCCCTTAGTTCCAGTGAAAGGAACTCTTAATGCTTCAGCATACCAAGACATTTTGGTCAATATCATGCTCCCAACTTTTTTGGGAACAGTTCGGGAATGGCCCCTTCCTGTTCCAACATGACTGCACACCAGTGCGCAAAGCAAGGTCCATAAAGACATGGCTGAGCGAGTTGTAGAAGAACTTGACTGGCTCGCACAGAGTCCGAACTCAATCCAATACAACACCTTTGGGATGAATTCAAGCAGAGACTGAAAGCCAGGCCTTCTCATCAGAAATCAGTGTCTGACCTCAGAAGTGCGTTGGTTAAAAAAAAAAATTCCCATATACACACTCCTAAACCTTGTGGGAAAGCCTTCCCAGAAGAGTTGAAGCTGTTACAGCACAGGATGGGCCAACATCATAACAAACCCTATAGATTAAGAATGAGATGTCACTCAAGTTCATCTGCATGTGAAGGCAGACGAGCAAATACTTTTGACAATATAGGGTTTGTCCAAATTCAGGGGCTGCTGCGAAGACTGCGAAGGCCCCTTGTGACTGTTGAATTGGAAGTACCAGCAGTCATATCTACATCACCAGCTATTCCCACTCTTACCTCAGCACCACTCGTCTTGCCTAGCAACATCTCCCCACCATTAGTCTTATTCATGGTCATCATTAGTTGTCTTGCAACATCCATAGATTTATATGATCGATTTCACTGTGTCTAACAAGCTTCATGCAGTTAAGCAACAATTACTACATGGCTAAAGCACAAACTTCATCTCCCTAAATAAAAACATTACACATGTACTATATACACAGCTCATGCTGCTTATTGAACAAAAACAAATTGGTCAGATGTTTGAATGATTTTATTTTTATTCTAAAAGATTATTTCAAAATAAGCTGTTTAAACAATTATGAGACATGTCTACATCAAGAAATAAAGATGAGTGAATGATTTATTTACAAATATACTGAAAGCTCTCCAGTAAGACGTTAAAGTTAAATAAAACTATCCAGTTATGAAGTTTAACTTTAATCTCAGCCAAACCAATTTGATCAGGAACAAATGAAGCACTGAAAAAAAATGATCAACCATTAGTTAACAACTGAGTGAATTATATCTGAGTTTAAATTCCACTCTGGTGAAAGCTGGTGGGGATTTTGAAAACGATATGCTGGGAGTCAGGCGTTCTCTCTGAGTAGGATGAGCCTTGACTCTCTGGTCAGCTGACAGCTGGTTGTTAGACTAGAAGGGACAGACATCTCTTAAAACATTGGAGCACTTTTGTAATTAAACAAAGTTTACACATTTACATTTTCATCTAAAAACATTGTAAGCATTTATTTTGTGTCACAGAAACAGTAATATTTCAAAATGTACTTAAAGTTTTGGCCGCTCTCTTCCACTATTGCTGCTTTTGTTCTAAAATTTCTGGCTTCGTCTGCTGGTACCGCAATTTTTAAAAGAACAGTCAGCTTCAGCCGACAATGAATCTTGGGATAAGATAGACTATGAAGGATACACCCGACGTGTCCTTCAAAAAGAAGCAAAAGAAGGATGCATTTGTCAGTTGCATTTGGAGGAGCCTTTGAATTTGGAGAGATGTTGTTGCCTTGCTGTGACATATCAGCCTTCAAATGCGGCTTACGGAGGAAGGTCATATGTGGTTCCTGGAATCTGCTTGAGCCTTTCTCCCATTACTTCCTACTGACTCCTGTTACCAGTGGGACCATTCTGGACTTCACCTTCAACACCTTTTATCAAACCATGAGACTTCTCTCTAATGTTGCAGTGGGCTGACCTGTTCTGCCTTTTGGCAACAACCATTGTGTTTTGTTGTTTGGCCAACAGCTGCCTGTGAGTCTGGAACTTGAATCTCACAAAATTATAACTGTGCTGTTCTCAGCCACATTTTCTTGTGATTCCCTCAGAACTTGAGAATTTCTGACACATAGTCACATGATCCTGTACACTATCATGGCTAATCATTTGTGCTTATCAGTATAACCTTTCCCATGTTTGCATCTTACACAATGCTACTTCGTGCTGGACTTGTACCACTAGGTTTTGTATGCTGCAGTACATCCCTGCCTCTGTGGATCTGGTGCTTAAGGCCCGGGCTTTAGCTTCCATAACCTGATACAATCTATTTTACTTCAGACTGGTAGGGCTGCTTGATGTCAGCCACCTCATCTTTCTGTCAGTGACGTATCCCAAGAGCCTGAGATACATTTACTAGCTCAGCGCATGGGGGGCATCTTATTAATTTATACATTAAAAACAATAACTTGAATATTTCTTGCTTTTGATACCGCAGATAGGTCATTCTTTCTTTCACATCTCTGATCACAGAACAGCTTGAGATTAAATAAGTAAAGTGAAACCACCACAAGACCACAAGGTTTCTGTTTTTACCGCTACTTCATCTGGCCACCTGACTTTTGGCAGCCTTACACTTGTTGCACCTCATGCCCCACTGTAGAAATGGGAGAAGTAGCTACTCAGAAGCTCAATTTAACAACACTAAGTTACATTTTCTTTTCATTAAGCAATATTATGAAGCATGTTTTCACAAGCCCAAGTATTTGCATGCAAAGTAGTGACACAGTAAAATATTTTTTTTACTTTCTTTGATGGCAGTGGTTGGTATTTTCAAGGAGGTTTTGTATATACACTAAGATACCTGTGCTTAGTGTGTCGGCCAAAAGCAGGGGCAGATACTGTACTATGCATTATTTGTGCATACACTTGCATCTGTTTCTGCCTCTGTCTTTCTGTTTCATGGGATGTAATGGAAAACTAACAAGGGATGTGTGTATATGCACCCTCACAAGGGACGACACCAGTTGTTAGGCTGGAACTTCCCTACAACTTAATGAGGTCAATGGAGGATTGTTACCAACCTCTATTTCTTCTTTTGGCAGTGGGTGGATGTCCTTCCATTTTTACCCTTATGGTTTGAGTAGAGAATGGTTCAAATCTTCACAACAGTAACCCTTATGTCTTACTATATCAATAACATTGCTGCATAGGTATAATTTTGTAGCCTCTGGGTTTTTTCCTTCATAGTTGACTCATCAGTGCCTTTTATTTAGCCCTTTATGCATCTCTCTCGCTCTGTTTCAGCGTGACGTGTGTTGACGCTTCCTGAATCTTCAGTATATCATTTGTTTTCACCTCATTCAGACAACATATTCACAGTGAAAACTCCTTTGTTAGTGCTAAAACTTATACTTTGATTTCCCTTGATACAGGTTATTGCAGACTATATCTCAACCAAATAAATGGTTGGGTGGTCTCTTGTGTAAATTGGCACTTCAACATTCTAAGAAAACTGCTGTATGTCTTTCTTCCTTTCTTTCTGTTTAAACAGAGATAAGCTAAGCTGGTGGATACTATGTGAAAAGATGGATTTGATTTATTATGATACATATGTGAGCATAAATACAGCGTTCAAATTGCTGGAACACCTCTTCTTTATGAAATTTGATTACCTTACTAATACAAGAGAGTGTACCTTTGTCCAGTTTCATTTAAAAAGAAAATGCAGCTTACCAATTATTTTTTAGTAAGTAGGCTCCACCTTTACTTTTTCATGTAAAATATTTACTGTTTTTATGTCAGAGGTTTGCATGATCAAAGCAAATGCACCCCATATGGATGCTGCAAGAAAAACTTTTATAATTGCAAGAGACGAAAGAAAGGCGGCATAATTGCAACGACAAGATAATGACACACTAATTGCTACCCGGAATGAACAGGTTTATTTTAGGCACAGTAAAAGTCATAGCAGCTTCCACCTACACAGCATAGAAAGTGGATTCACACTTGGAATGAGTTGCTTTTTCACTCATACAGCAGCAAAAAGGGAGCTATTTTACAAGACAGAGAATTCACAAGATATTCATTGACGTTGCCAGCTTTGGTCATTTTGACCCGACAACTAAGAGGACTGTGTCAGATAGAAAACTAATTAGGATAAAGGTTATCACAGGGTAAAATCAAACACTTGGTTGGTATTGACAGACTAGTGTCAGTTTGAGCTTTTGTTTTCTGCTTGTATAGGCTGTTGTTAAAAATTAGACAAAGATTTAATAATAGATGAAGTGGAGAAGGATAGCAAAACAACATCCCTGTGTGCACATAGAACAATGTATGTTTATTACATAAAAACAAAACAAAAAAAAAACCAAAAGGGACAAAAAGGTGTGACTATTTGGCACCATCAATTTAGAAAAGAAAATGACCGTGATCTAACACACACAAATTAGATTTATCAAACAATTTTTATGAAACAAGATGAGATGAGAAAAAGAAGCAAAACAACACTGACAAGATGTATCTTGGGAAGCGTAATGAAGGTGTTGTGGTAAATGTGAGTTTGCTATTCAAGTTTCAATGCCCTTAAATAGCAGCAACATAACTGTTGATTAAATGGGGTTTACTTTACGATTAACAGGGCAGCTGCATGGTTCATTAAATTGAATTGGCTCCACTGATACACGACCGAATGAAATCAGTACCTAATAACAACATGGAACCAGCTTGACTGTTGGTGTTTCTTAGCCTAAAGCCAGTTCAAAAACCATTTCAAATCTTACAGATTTGACAGCAATTATAAAAGTGTTTCTGTGAATTAAGAGCCCATCACAACATTACTGCACTGTGGCTGCTATAACAAAATTACACTCAATAATAGAGTTGTATGTTTTTCCTAATTAGAGATGCAGGTGTGCGTTTATGAGAAGACTATAAAGTCATTATGCTTAAACTATTTTCAGATTATAAAGGAGATTGATAATTACAGGGTAAAGTCATGCCTGTTTTGATACCTGTAATTAAATTATTATACCTTGTAACTGTTTTGGAAATGCTTCATTATTACAAAGTAATTACAACATAATTTGCTGGCTGACATGTGATGCAATAACATAGAAGCTTGAGGACTGCAGCAAATGACTACAATATATTTCTGTCCATGTTCACGAGTACTTTCAATCTGTTACACTCCCTTCTAAAAGTATTGGAACAATGAGGCCAATCCCTTTATTTTTGTTGCAGACTGAACACATTTGGGTTTGACATCAAAAAATCAATATGAGACAAAAGATCAATATCTCATCTTTTATTTCCAGGTATTTACATCTGGATCTGATACACAGTTCAGAAGATAACACCCGTTGTCTGAACCCACCGATTTTTCTTGCAAGCAGTAGTATTGCAACAGATAAACTTAAAATAGATCAAAGTGAATAAGACTTTATTTTTTTTTTCAAATCCTTTCCTTGCAGTAAATGCATCAAACCCATGACCACTGACATCTCTAAACTTTGCGTTCTTCTGTTGTGATGCTTTTCTAAGCTTTCACTGCAGCCTCTTTCAGTTGTTGTTGTCAGTAATAGGTTAAGTCTGAAGACTGAATAGGCCAGTCTAAAACCTTCCACTTCCTGCCCCTGATGAACTCCTTTGTAGTCTTGGTGCAGTGAGTTGTGGGTCATTATCTTGCTACATGATGAAGGATCTCCCAGTCAGTTTGGTTGTGTCTTTCTTTAAATTGACAGACAAAATATTTCTGTAGACTTCTGAGTTCATTGTACTGCTGCCATCATGTGTGACATCATCAATGAAGATTAACAAGCCTGTCACAGAAGAAGCCATGCAATGAATGAAACATGCAAGTCCAAGTCCTCCTGACATTACATCCACTGTGTTTCACAGATGAGCACGTATGTTTGTTTTTTCTCTCAGCTTCACAATTGCTTGTTTTTCACCCATAGTTTTCATGGGTTTTCATGTTGGTTACTTCCTTTAACTATAAATGCACAGTCTGCACAGGCAAAACCCAAATCTGAAACTGAGCGTAGACATTCAACGCTATTTACTGTTTGAATAATCAATGTAACAGGACACACCTAGGCAACAAAACACACGTGTCAGTCATATGTTCCAATACTTTTGCTCACAAGAAAAATGGGTGGGTTCAGACAAAAGGTGTCATCTTCTGAACTGTGTATCAGATCCAGATATAAATACATGGAAGTAAAAGCTGAGTTGTTGATCTTTTGTCTCATATTAATTTTTTCATGTCAACCCAAAATGTGTTCAGTCTACAGCAAAAATAAATGGACTGGCTTCATTGTTCCAGTGCTTTCATAGGGGAGTGTGTATATCATGCATCATAGCCTGTCTGTATGAGACATTGACATTTTCGTCTTGAATTAAAATTCCTCATTTTGTCTGATAAAAGAAACCAGCCAAAGCCTGAACTACAGTTACTGGCTAAAGACAAACATCCTCACTTGTGCTTATCTGTTGTTTTTTAGACAGTGCCAGAGTTTGGCAGTCTGCAGAAGAAAGCCACGGTACTACTGTGGACATTCAGGGTAGTCGGATAATGCCTTCTGCTCCCATAGATCACTGGGTCACCTGGGTATAAGAGGATGCAGTTAGATGTGAGACTGGGGGGTTGCGGGAAGAAAGTGAGGGCAAGCTATTTAAGGATAGCTTAAATAGTGACCGGTCAAATGCTCACAATTCAGAGGTCAGGGTGGTTAGGGTGGTACATAAAAGCTGAAATAGGCAACATGTTTTTGGCATCACTGAACAAGAAATCCATAATATCCTTTCAACATACTGTAATTCAGGTGGTCTGATCAGGAGTGAGACTGCTGCAGATCTGTTTTAGAGACGTTAACAAATGATGGGTAACTTTGGCCAATTTACAGGGTGGTGAGAACTATGAATATTTGGGACAGAGTGGTATGAAGTCAAAAGTGAGCAGTGACTTATTTCCAGTGCACATGCATACAGTGATGTGCCCATGCTTGTCTTGTGGGAGAGAAGAAAAGAAGGAGTGGGGTTGGGGGATTGTGAAATTTCAAAATTTGGCCTTTTTTTCTCTAAATGTCAACACACAAAGCTGGATACACTTAAGCCGCTGCTTTGTGATGCAACTGTTCAATAATGCAAACACGCCATATGCCCAAGACTGTGTAAGACGCTTTATAGCATGAACAGCTCTCAGTTGGTCTATAATATTTAATCCCAGCTGGTCTCTCTGGATAGTTGTTGCACAGCGTGTGGGATGGGAAAAAGGGGAATTTTCAATCCAACAGTGTTTCTAATGACCATGAATTCATTAAGTTCACTTACTGGCTCTACAACAGTGGTGTAAATACATTTATTTTATATATAAGTGCTTTCACTCTTTACAAAACAATCTCAACTTAAGGTCTCCTCATGGAGTTTCTGTCAACATCAAGCACAGATGGCTTTTGCTTTGTACTTGTGGCAAGTACAATTTCGCATTGTTTCTTACTTAAAGGTAACCCAGATATAATGTACTAAATTAATGGGCATTAATGTATTAGAAATGTCCTCCTCTACTAAAGCACAAGACTAGCAACTGTATTCTCTCTAGATCCATTTGATGCACTTAGTCAGCTAACAAATTCAAAAATATCGCAGGTTATAAGCAATGACCAAACCAAAATGTCATCTTACAGTTTCCTTCCACAAGCAGTTGAAATGCCCTCCAGTAGTGAGTGAACATCGCACGACACATAGGAATTATTAGATTTCCTGCAAGCCAGTAAGTCTATGGCAGCTGCTGCCTCTAAACGTGAACCAATGGTGATGACCCTTAACACAGAGGCAGGGGCGGAGCTTCTGGAGGGGCTGGGAGGGCGGCACGCCCCCGGCCCGGGGCTAGAGGGGGCCCGGATGGAAGAGAGGAGAGGAGAATAATATTTCAGGTAGCCAGGCCTCTGTCATGTCCGAGGCGAGGTGGAGAAGGAGGGCCCTGTCTTGATTATATCGCAATATGCATGGCTCAAAGTGCACAGTATACAACCCACTATACATCACCCATCATTCATGTTTTACACAGGGGTTTTAAAGGTTGCCACAGTCAGG
>JASGAU010406465.1:5432-18727 GCA_030220045.1 Australoheros facetus
ACAGGGAGGTTGTTAGCACATGTACATGGTGTTCTCACAGACATTCTATTACTGACTCCTGTATGGGGATGATAATAAAAGAGAAATCATCTAAACAAGAGGAGGGCGACCAGAAACTTGACAAAAGTAATTTCAGATCCTGTCAACACGACAACTTGCCCGAGACAAACAACAATGGGTATCAAGTCAGCAGAAAATGAGGAATAAGACTTGAGGTGTATCATCACGACCTTCTGTTTCCTTTATTCTCAGTACTCAGCTGGCAGGAGAAAAAGAGGGGACACACAGATTTGTTGTCTGAGTGCTCGCGTGGACTATTGACAAAGCCGTGGATGAAGGAGGTGTCCATTAAAGCACCTCAGGCCGTGCTTGTGCCATTGTTGAAAGAGTCAAATAATTTGTCTCTCTGATGTGAAAAGAGGACTAAATCAATGTGGGAACAATGGACAACATCAATGAGCTGCAGGAATTACTGTTGTACAAGCTATGATACGTGGCAAGGGTTGAATAGAACTGGGTTTTAAGTGAGGAATGAAGTATTGCGTTAAGAGAAAGCACCCCCCAAAAGTAGTGCTCCACCTTTGAATGAGTTAGGGGTATATTGGAAGAAACTTATGAATAAGTTGCAAAAGGGCATTGATGTAGCTCTAAGGCAGGTCAGAATACAAATGTTTCCTGTGACAGACGTACAATGCTCATAATAAATTCATTTCCATAGGACTTCCTACATTTTCATCAAACTTAGATAGCCGAATAACTATTTAGCGCAGGGGTTTTGTTTAGCTTTCAATCCATTTCAGTCCATTAAACGCGTGTTAATATTAATGCCTACATTGCAAAAGAAATTACCTCCACACTCATGAATATTCTAACAGGGTTAGTTAGAGGTTTTGGAGCTATCTTCGCCCAGATCTGACTGTTCTCATCAGCCACACTCTGCAAAGATTACACACAACATCAGTCAGTTTGGGAGCGAGAAGAAGACACAAATATAACTTCATAGAGAGATGCTGCAATTCTTATGTCAGCTAAGGATATCAACAATGCATGATACATTTTTAAAGCTTTTTTGTACTCTCGTTCCTAAATGCATAGATGTCTTTTCATCGTAGCAACACAAAACAAGCTGAAGACACTTCAAAGTCAGAGTGACAGAGTTCTGACGAAAATCTGATAAAATTGCGGTTTTCTGTTGATTCAGACACGTGTAAACAGCTCGGCAAAACTTGTGAAACTCGTGGCAGCATGAAAAAGGCACTTGTCAGACCACCACCACCACAACCACCACTACCATTAAATGATTTTGTGTCACAAGCCATAAATAAATGATACTAATTTAAACCATATAGAAAGAAGACTACACTTAGATTGAAAAAAAATCACGTGAGGAACATTTACAACAGCAATTCATCAAATGACGAAATGCAAATCAACAAAGAGTCAACACTGGGCAAATTTCTAGCATATTATAGCCCGTCCATTTAGTTTTCCTGCCTGCAGCTTAATTAATTGGTTTAGAGGCTTCAGGTGGCTGCTTTCAGCTTTGAAACCATTCAAAAAAAACATTTAACATGTGAGCAACAAATGCTTGCCTCACAAATTGATGTGAAAAATGAATGGAAACACATAATACTTGGATTTGTAACCCTTTATCAGATGGACAAAAACATATACAGATGCTAATGGTGCTCTGAACATATTGAGTATATGCAAAATTTACTGATGTCAGTGTTAACAGCATATTTCCGTTAAAGTTATACGTCGACTTTTTTCTTTGTTGTAACAACGCTTCTTGGCAATAAATCTTAAACTGCTGGAAAACCTGTTTATTAAATGGTGCCACAATTGTAACCAAAATGCATTTGTGGGTTGAGCAGCAGAGTTGAGTATGTGGGTTGCACCCATGAAAAAAGTTGCCAAATTTTCTCTGCCAACAGCTTATTCTGCTATTGACTCTTGTTTGGTGTTGTTTATTGGATTGGATGATTGAAGTCTGCAATTTAATAATCTATTCATGTAACAAACAGGGGCCTCAGTAGCATTTGGAAGAACCATGCACAGCCACAACAGCCTAGCACCATCTCCTCCTACTCGTCACCAGTTTGGTCACTCACTGCTGTGGGATGGCATCTCCGTGTTTATCACAAGTCAGCCAGTGTGTGGTTGTGTTGGTCACTCTGGCACGAAAAGCACGATCAAGCTGATCCTACAAGAGTTCAGTGGGATTGAGGTCAGGACTGCAGGCAGGCCATTCCATCGTCTCCACTCCCAAATTCTGATAAACCCCGCTCTGTGGGGGCGAGCAGTGTCATCTTGGAGGATAGAGTTCAGTCCCAGACTGTGGAGATACGGGATTGCCGCTGGTTACAGAATCTCATATCGATATCTCTCTGCATTGAGATTGCCCCCAATGATGATAAGCCTGACTGTCAGCACCTGGGGTACGAGAAGCTCAAAACAAGAGTAAGTAGTAGAATAAGCTGTTTGGCACATGCAGAGAAGATTTGGCAAGTTTTTCATGTGCACAACCCACACACAAATATCCTTACTTTTTGTGCTAAGTTCAGATAATAAATCCCGTTTATGTCATCTATTGTGAAACTGATTCAGAGTTTAAAGCTGCATACATTCACACCAGAAGCCAAAAAAATAGTCCCCAAAGCAAATGAAACACAATTCAAAGTCATTTAATCTATGTTAGCTTACAAATTTGAAACACTGCTAAAACCTCCTAGCAATGCTAAAAGTAACAATGCTATTAATCATCTTAAAAATATGGATCGGTATAAAATGTGATCCTCTTACAATTAATGATAACTTTTGGCAATCGCTTTGCTTCTAACTTTTATTAATGACTAAACTGTTTAATGATGTTGTTTTTATTTGTTTTTAGAATTAACCAGCAAAAAAGCTAACATGGTGTAAAACTAACACGGTGAACACTGCAAAAACAAAAAAAAGTATTGTAAATACCTTCTTAGTGTTACCTCAGAGTACTGGTGTGCCAAGTTGGTAAAAAACTCACAGTACTGCACAACAATGAATGGCTGTCAATAATAAAATGAGCTTGATTTCTGCTGCTTTCTGTCTTGGCTATGTGAATTTCTATCTGATGCACAAGATGTAGCCACAATAGAAGCTTTAATTCTCATCATTACAGCGTGACTAAAGACCATCGTGGATCTTGATCAGGACTGCTTCATAATTTGCAGTGCATCAATTTTTTTCAGTAATTACAGAGCTATAACTTGTAGTTGCAGAGATCTGGTATGCAAGGTTCTTATTTCATAGATTTATAGGTGGGTGCAGTCTTCACAATTCACACAATTCTGCTCAGTAGAACAGACTGAAATTAAATGAGATGGAGACATCATAGTCTCTTTCAAAGCTTGGGAAAAATATATGTCTTCCATAAACACAAGAAATGGAAGCTAAATAATCTGTTACTTGTACATGAATCTCCAACCATAATGTGGGTGTTCGAGTTGTGTTGTTGACAGTGGACATAGAAACCACTGTTTCTCGCACTGTTACCCAACTGGTAGTCATTTAATTAAATTAAATAACAAAATGAATTGTTGCTTTATATACCGTTATAACACAATTTGTGATGATGACTATTTTTTTCTTTATTTCCTTTCTTTTTCTTTCTTATAGTCTCTGCTTGGATGTTTGAAAGAAGAAATGACCAATAAAACTTTGTGGAATATTTTTATCCAAGGCATCATTTAAGTTAGCAATCTGTGCACAAAACCATTAAAGTTGAAGCATTACTGAAAAACAGACTTTTATCGATTGAGAGAAGATGTTGGTAGTTCTTGTTTATGACTGCGGAGGGAAGCTGAAAGCAGCGTTGGCAAAGTTTCTCGAGGTGTGGGAATATCCAGCTGCTCTAAACCAGAAATCTGCTATTTCAGTCAGGCTGAATGTTTTCTTGCAAGCTGCTGAGCTCCATATCACACTGCCAGCATGCAAAGAGCAACTCAACTAATTCCACCCCAGACGAGACAACTCTTACTCTGATAACACAGGAGATTGATTATTGAACCGAGCTCATGCTGCATATCTCGTGCCGCGGTAGGTCATACATTTCCAGCCGATGGCTTTAACCTCAGTGTCACTGGAGAAGTGAGAAAACGAGATACAGATAAATAGAGACATGGATTGACGAGGGAATGAGGCGGGTGATTATTGAATATGGACGAGACCTGAGTTAAACACGCTGTGGCACTGACAATAATGGTGGGATTAACCTCTTATTGTTAAACAACATTTGAGTCATACAGCATTTGATAAATCCAAAGGCCTCTTGTCACAATAAAACATTTGGTGTCGACTCCATAATCAGAGTAATAATGATTGGCGGGCCCTACATGAAGGTCACAGTTTATTTGCTAGCAAGCTTAGATGGAAGTGATATCAGTAGATGTGCAAATGCTCCTAAAAAACCCGTGGAAGACGCACTGGAATGCTTCCCACTGGAATGCAAAATCTGAAGTAGATGTTGATATTTCATATTTGGCGTGAGATCTGACAAGATTGTTCGAGAATATTTCTAAGCTAATTCTCTAGGCCAGTGCTTGAAACAGTTTGCATAGCTATTTCAAAAATAAAATTACAATTTGGGACTCATTTTATTGTCATTCTGGCCATCAATCTCATCGACAGCGACTGCACAAAACAAGTTAAAGTCACTCTGTGGAGCACTCTACCTCTACAGAGCAGTGACTTTTACAAGTTGGTCCTTATTTTGTTTTCTATTGTGCTGTTGCGAGGTAACACATGCTACTATTGTTGGGTGCTTAAACACTTTTAGATGAACAGTGAAAGATCATTTACCTGCATTTGTTTCATCATAATGATTATTGTTAATTTATAAGAGCATGGTCATTCATCTGCATTCAAAATATGTGTTTTAATGGATATTCTGTGGAGTTCCATCCATCCATCCATCCACCCATCCATCCATCCATCCATCCATCCATCCATCCATCCATCCATGTTCTTTCACTTATCTGGGTCCGGCCGCGGGGGCAGCAGCCTATGCACAGAAGCCCAGACATCCCTTTTCCCAGCCACCTCCTCCAGCTCATCCGGGGGTCCCCAAGGCGTTCCCAGGCTAGCCGAGAGATATAATGTCTCCAGAGTGTCCTGGGTCTACCCTGGGGCCTCCTCCCGGTTCATCCTCTGTGGAGTTCATTTTGAAATATTTTTAACAGGTATCTGATCTCTTTTTTGCAGATAACATACCCTTATAATGTCGTGAACTCCAGCAGAAATTGCATACATAGTGGAAACATGCTTCAACAATTCCCTTGACACTTCATTTGGAGATTCAGTGATATCCATTGGCCATACAGGTCAGTGGATCTAACTCCAGTGGACTACTTCCTGTGGGTTTACTTCAAGGAAAGTGTGTATGCAGGAAAGCTCTGCACAGCTGTGGCGCTAAAACAAAGCATCTGTAGAAAGACTGCGGCCATTCCAGTTGATATACTAAGCCATGCTGAGTTTGGATTGAGAGTGAGAGCCCGTGAATGTTTTTCTCATTTTGGTGGTGATGATCTAAGGGATGTAATATTAACATCTTAGATAATATGATGAACTCCTGCATTTTAGTTATGTAATATATACACCACTCAAAAAAAATCAAAGGACTGCTTTGAAAACACATCAGATCTGAATGGGGAAATACAAATCATGGTGGATATCTATACTGATGTGGACTGGGTAATGTGTTGGGAATTAAAGGATGCCACATCATTTGATGAAAATGAAATTTGTCAATCTACAGAGGGCTGAATTCAAAGACACCCTGAACAATCAAAGTGAAAAAATTATGTGGCTAGCCCATTTTGCCAAAATTTTATTGCAGCAACTCAAAATGGTACTCAGTAGTTTGTATCCCAGATCCAGACCAGGGCCTCACTGAGCTCCTGAATAGTCTGAGGCCCCATTTACACGACACCGTTTCAAAATGAAAACGGCGTTGTTTTGGTGCATTTCGGCCTCCCGTTTACACGAGAATGAAGTGAAAACTATGCATTTTGGAAACGGGGTCCAGAGTGGAGTGTTTCAGAAAAGCTCCGGCCTTTGTTCTCATGTAAATGGATGACTACGTTGCTTTTTGGAAACGGGGGCATTCGCACATGTGCACTATGGTTGTGACCGCCACAGTTTTGCGCATGCGCTAAAAGAACAACAACAATCGCAATGGCAGATTCACTAGTGCTTCTTGTGCTGCTCAGTTTTTTGAACTTAACTTAAACTTTAACTTAAGTATCTGCGTACTTCAAGTGGCACGATTCCCAGACAATAGTTTCTTGTGTTTTTGCAGTTTTATAATTTAGTGTTGTGTGCAGCAGCAATCTAACCTTGCCGTCAGTCCACACAACGGTTGTCACATTGACCCTTTTGTAAATAATGAGCAAATCTTTGCTGCGCATCCCACTGAGTACCTCTACGCATGCGCATGCTGCGTAAACAAGCTTTGCAAAAAAACCACACTGACAACTTGTGGCCTGGTAATGGGAACTACAGTGTTTTCATCATCTCTGCCGTCCCCGTGCAAAAGCAGAATTTTTCTGAAACGTTTCCATGTAAACGGGAGGCCGAAACGCATCAAAACGACACAGTTTCCACTGGAAATGATGTGTAAACAGGGCCAGAGGTGCAACCTGGTGGCATCAGATGGACCAGAAGATAATGTCCCAGAGGGATTCTATTGGATTTAGATCAGGCAAGAGTGGGGGCCAGTCATTAGTGTCAACTCCTTAATTCACCAGGAACTTCCTGCATCCTCTTGCCATATAAGGCCGGGCATTGTCGTGCATTAGGAGGATCCCAGGACCCACTGCACCAGTGTAGTGTTTGACAATGGGTCCAAGGATTTCATCCTGAGATCTAATGGGAGTCAGGGTGCCTGTAGAGGTCTTTGTGTCCCTCCATGTGTGTGCCTCCCCAGATCATCACTGACCCACCACCAAAATGGTCATGCTGAATGATGTTACAGGCAGCATAACGTTCTCCATGGCTTCTCCAGACCCTTTCATGTCTGTCACATGTGCTCAGAGTAAACCTGCACCCTGTGTGAAAAGCACAGGGTGCCAGTGGTGGATCTGCTAATTCTGGTATTCTATAGCAAATGCCAATTGGGGTCTATAACGCCAGGCAATGAGCACAGGGCCCCCAGAGGACATTGGGCTTTTAGGCTACCCTCATGAAGTCTGTTGTTTGGTCAGAGACATTCACACCAGTGGTCTGATGGAGGACATTTTGTAGGGCTCTGGCAGTCCTGTTCCTCCTTTCACAAAGGATACCGGTCTTGCTGATGAGTTAAGAAGCTTCTACGGCCCTGTCCAGCTCTCCCCTTTTCCACTGACATGGTGCCGGTGCCAAGTGCTTGAACCATTCCGTCGCGAACTCACTCGGAGTTCAGCCGAAAAAATGGGTTCCATTCCAGCAACGTAAACTAGCTGGTCTGGAACCAAGAAAAGTGTGAGGCAAGCAGCAGAAGGGCATGACAGCCATCTCGACGTAAAGTTTTCTACCGCCATTTCACTGCAAGGTGTGTATTACACGAGAAACGCAATGCGATTTTCACGGCCGTGATTTAGGTTGGGCCCTAAGGCTGAAATTGCTGGTTTGTATCAGTTCATAACAGATAAAAAGACGCAAAGTGTGTACTTGTCGTTTTGCTCGTAATCACTGTCTGTGTATACTTTGTGTCGCACACAGATGTTGCAGTTGTTTTGTTTGGACGATAAAATATGTTCGCAGCACAAGAAATAAAGTTGCAAAAGGGGAGCGTGTTCTGCCACATTTGTGCCCTTCGGCTTCCGTTTCCAGATGAGGACCCGCCCACATTCACATACGTACAGGATCAGCTCACAAAGCGCAGTGGAGATGAAGGCCCGTTCTTAAGCGGTTCGCCGGTTCCTTGGAACCGGCACCAGGCCTGGCACTGGCACCGGCACTGGCACCTTGTCAGTGGAAATGTGGATCTAGAGTAACTGCCTGTCTCCTGGAATCTCCTCCATGGTCTTGAGACTGTGCTGGGAGACACAGCAAATCTTATGGCAATGGACTACTTGTGCAACAGTAGTGACACTGACCCTAGCCAAATGCAAAATTTGTGAAAAAACAGTCAGAAGAGATGAGGAGGGAAACATGTCAGTGGTCTCCACATGTAAAATCATTCCTGTTTTGGAGGTTGTGTCATTGTTGCTCCTCTAGTGCACCTGTCAAAATCCCATAAGTTTAACTAACTTGATGTTTTGTGCTCAATTATGATAAATCATTTTTATAATGCAAGCTACATGCATTTAACTGTGTTCCATCAGTATGGCACACCCTGTATTTGACCAATATTGCAACTACTCTGAATCACATTTTAAAACATGCAAAAATGATTAGGTCTCGGTTTAAGCATGCTGAACCTTCCTCCACAGTACAGGTTTTCTTAAGCTGCGAGGTTGCTTCCACACCAGGTCAGGTTTTTGAATCTAACAATTTCTGAAACTGACGGCCCAGCACTTAAACACCTCTTCGCACTGTGATTAGTTACCTACTGTAGGTGAAAGTGAGAAATGAGTCAGTGTTTGATGTTTGATCTAAATTACACAAGTATTTCTGCCACTTATTTTCTGTGAATGAAGTCAGATGTCGAAGCTGGGAGTGAAGTTGGGCATGTTGCAGTAGTGAAAGCAAGGAAAAACAGGATTTATTTAGCTCCTTAGGAAGGTAGAGCTATTCATCCATTGGTAGCAATGCAGTGCAATACTTGTTTTTTGCACTTAAACACAACTGCAGCACATTCATAGATAAAATCTGGTCAGTGCTCTGCGTATGACTTATTTAGTCAGTCACAAATACACAACACTAATAGTACAGACTGCATGTTTTATAGTTTTACTAATGTTTATGTGTACTGGTGCCATCTTGGATTGTTAAGTCGGGGTTGGTGGGGCTGCTCTGACTTTCCGAATTGGAAGTTCAACTTCAGGGAGAATTTCAGTGTAAAATTTCAACTTCAAATGGAACGCACCATATGAAAGTCTTGAGGGAAAATTTCTCATTTCCACAGTGGTCACCTTTTCGCTCTTTCCCATATTGTCAGTTGGTCTCACTCTAAGCTGATTGGATAATGTATGAAACTACTTGTTTTAGAGCATAACCCAATCCTTAATGTTGTGTTTCACATGGGTTGTCACTTGCACATCATAAGCGCCACATTTTTATCACACAGTCCAGGAAATACCCTAAAGGTATGTTTTCCCACTTTATTAATTAAAGGATTTGCAGCCAGACATGGCAATCACTTTCTGTCTTTCTTCATTTAGAATTTTATCCACAGCCAGAGCTGACAGTGTGGAAAATGCACTTCTGCATTCTATGTCCCCCTCATGGTGTAGGAGAAAAAAGCATATCCAATTAAAGTGAAACACAGATGACAAGTGCATCACTGTGGCCCTGTGAAGCTAAATCAACTAACGTCCATTAAAAGCAGCCGGTAAGTGTAACAGCAGTCGAGTCCAGTATCGTCCTTGTTGAGCCTACTGGCTCTTCGTCTTGTTCTTCCTTAAGAATCCACGCCATTACTTAAAAGGCTGGCACAGGCTGAGTGTTCTTCTAATATGCTTTTGATCCTGTGCCCCTCAAGAAAGTCTTTACAATTCTGAAAGTGGGCAAATGGTGATGTCTTTCCTCCTCTTAATGAGCGTGCCACAGACATTATTCTCTTATGAATATTGCTCTCAGGCTGTCTGACCTGTGCAAAATATCGTTGCGGTACTAAGTCACACGGTGAGTGGTAATGAGCGAATTTAATCACAGCTTTCGGCCTCTCACACAACACGATATGAATTTCAAAATGAGCCATTGCCATAGCCCCGGAGGAGGCATGAGGACTTTAAGTGGAATACCACAAAACTGAAATCATATTCTGATGGCCTCTGGGTGCCCAATCAGTATTTGTAAGCATAACTCAACAACTTCCCCATAACTAGAAAAATAAAAGAATAAACCTCTGACGTGTGTCATGCTAATGTACAGTCTACTCCTGCTCAGCAGACAATAAACAGATTTTTATATCTCACCTGAGGCCACACAGCTTACCTAACCAGTGTTCCTTTTTAGCGTCCATGGCTAAAACACTATAGCAGATTACCATAAAGTATGTTTACTGGCAGTCAAACTTTTCATTCTTGTAGATGTCTTCTCTGTTTTACTGCCCATTTTAAAACATTAGTGACTGTAGCAGAATGAACATTTACTTTAATGTTCTCTTACTTAATTGTTTGACCTTATTTAGTCACATTATATCTCACGTTCCTGTTTCCTGCTCATCTGATCTTGGTAGCAGGTATGAGTTTCATTACGTCTCTGCTGCATTGTTGCTGATTGTTGGTATTCATGCTCTCGCAGAAGCCATCCGTGGAGTTTTACTTCTTCAGACGGAATTGTCAGTCATTCGTTCTTTTGCTCTGCCAGTTTAATAATTACACCTGTAGTAAACAGGTGTTTTCATTGTAAATTGCACCTGGATAAGGCCCGTAAAGACCGCCTCCTCCTGGAAACAGAAGATGCCATCTGATTGGTAACTTTTGGCGATGCTATGCTGTTGATGATAACAATATGCATCACGGGTACTTTAGCCCAGTTAATGGCTAACAACCTTACCGTGGAGCCCGCTAGTCTGGCCTACATTACAGGAGCACTGCTGATTTGCCTTTTAGGCATTGCTTTTGATATTGCTGGGTTTGCCTGTCCTTTTTGCATTACTATTTGTGTTGCTTATTGTGTTGCTTTTGCTTTTTTTCTTTTGTTTCAGCTTATTGCATTTTGTTCTGTCCTTGCATTTGGGTTGTGTTCCATAAAACAGTTTGTTTCTTTTTTTACTAATTGGCAGGACATCGGCCAGCATTATGATCGGCTTTTTGCTTCACGCACAGCTGGCTCAGATTGTGAGCCAGGGGCGACCCTGTAACGGTTTATTATATTTGTTGTAATTTGTTGGGTCTTTGAGCCCTTTTAAATGAAATGTGTGTGGAAGGAGGTCATTTTTATAGCTGTGGATTGCCAGTGAACTTCAGCAATAGGGTTAACTACAGTAAAGGAGGATTTAATTGTTTTTTTTTTGCTCATGTTTTGGACACATTATGAACCTTTTTGTCTTTGTCTCATTCAGAAGCTGAGGGCCTAAAGTGGCAGTAGCTGGGCAGGATCTACTCTTTTGTGTCCTGTGGCTGTTTGTGCTCCCTCTGGTTTGAACTGCACCTTAGTGTGCCGAGGTGAGAGACATTGAGGTGGATTTTCTCTTCTTTTTGTAGCCCACTCGCCCACTGGAAAGTCACAGCTCTGATCTGACGTTTGGAAGAATATATGTGAATGGATGAACGTCTACTTAATGGTCTGAACCTCCTCTCTGTCTGTTAAGTATAACGAACCTAAATGCCTTTTTGGTGACTGGTACTGTTTTGAAGCAAATATTCCCTGGCTGAAATTCCCAGGGTGGCGTTGTCGGATTTTTGCTTCAAACATTGAAGTACTCGAGTTCTCTGTTGTTTCTCTCACCACACAAAGGTATACAAACATAAACAAATGTTCCAAGTTACAGTCATTTGATGAAGTAATCATCTCATTTAAAAAAAGAAATAAATCTGTGTCACTGATGAAAATAAAGTCATTTGTTGAGAAGAGCTGCTGCTAACCCTCTCTGTGTTTAGCAGGCTTAATCAACCAGTTGTTCTCCCACTTTGGAGCGTGAATTATTTTCCTGAACATTTTTTATTTTCAGGTAAAATAATGCACAGTTTGACAGTTTATGCCCAGGAGCTCTGAGCTCCAAGTGAGTAGGCGTCTTTGTTTTCACTCATGCATTTGCACACAGACAGTGGGAGTCTTTATATTTTATAGACGTGATGAAATTATCAATAAATGATATCACATATGGTTAAAATATTGTCTTTCAGTTTTCTCTCTTGAGGTGAGGCCCCTTTATTTTTTGCATATTTGATCTGTCTTGGGAAAGTTGATTGGATGTTTCTTAGATATGTTGCTTTTGCTATAGGCAAAGAGTAGCTAAACTAGCCAAAAATAAAATAAAATAAAATAATTAATACATAATAAAACAGCCAGTACGCAATTACAGCACTTCCTGTGGGAACACATTCAGTTAGAGGTATCTTAGAGGCATTTTTTCTGCCCACACCTAAATGAAATGGGTTAAACTAACAATCTGTCTAAACATGTGACCCATCACTTTTCAACTTGTTAGGCACACACATTGATGTGGCTATGCCACATCTTTATACTATATTATCATAACTATGCCTATATCTGTGAAACAAGACCACCTGCCTGTACTCTAAAAGAAAAATGTTATATTAAATATCAAAATATAAAGTTTGTACAGTCATGAAAAGCATTTAGTTTGAAAGTTATGGAATTTGGAAACTGCATTTTCCTGATTTGATAAAGGTGTAGCAAAATAAATAAACCTAGAATTTTTTGTTGTTGTTGAAAAGTCACAGAAATTAGCTTCACAAATGTCTGTATAAGGGATTCTCGATGGCTCAGTTAAATCTATATTGTATTGTAGATTAATTGCTTCCCTCAAGGCTGTTTTGTGCTGTGTGAACAGTAACACCAGATTCTGACCTGAGTTACTGTTCACACTTGAGAAAGACCAGGGTGTGGGGACTTCACTGTAAAAAGTTCAACATTTTGAGCATGTAAGAGGAAGCACTAGCTGGCCGTGCAGCTAAGTATCAGTCTGCTGCTGTGTGTGAATTGTACATATGATGAGTTTTTACAGTATCTACACATGTGCTCCTAAATACATTTTACATTTTACAACCCACTTTTATGCACAAATGTGAATGAAACACTCACACTGACTTCTTCATTTTCATGTTTCTATTCTATTTTATTTGCTGAATATGTATGAATTTCTAAATATGTATGAATCCATGTAGAACTGTATAGGGTCCGTGTACTTCGCGGCCAGCGGATTTTTGTTGTCATGATCCTGGGCCACGGGCCCAGGCTGTTGAGTGTTTTTGTGTAGCTTTCTTTTCAGGTTGTTTTCTTGGTGTTTCTTTTGGTTTCTCTGTTTGTTGTTTGAGTGTTCGGTTTGGTTTCCTTTTTTGTTTCATTTTGTTATGTTGCCTTTGTTAAGTTTTCTGTGTTTAGTTTAGTATCTGTTATGTTTGGTCAGTTCCTGTTTTATTTTGACAGTCTAGTGTTCCTTGTGCTTTGTGTTTAGTTTTGCTTCCCCTTTGTGATTAGTCTAA
>JASGAU010406466.1:0-17674 GCA_030220045.1 Australoheros facetus
TTAAAGTTAAGAATCATAACTGGATAGTTTTATTCAACATTAATGTCTCACTTAATATAGTTGGAAATTAATCATTCGCTCAGCTGTATTCCTTGATGTTTAAAAGTGTTATGCTTGTTTTAAAGTTAAACCACAAAAAGGAGCAAAAGTTCGTTCTCCGTTTAACCAGCTGCTTTTCCACAGCTGTGCTTCGACATGAGCTACGCAGAGGTGAGGGCAGGCGACGCTGATATGAAGGCTAGCCGCCCACTTCCGGCCTTTGCGGTCTTTGTGGGCTGCGAAGGACGGGGGCCGTTTCTCAATATGCGTTCTTGTGCAGACTTCTGTACTCGTGAACTTGTGAAACATCATCACTCTCAGCCCAAGTACTGTTCCAAACCTAAGTACGCATAAAGGCAAGTTCGCTCAAAATACCCGGATGTGTTCTCGCTCCGCCCCTTTTATCGAGTGTGCATCGGTGGTGACTTGTGTGGACCTGGTGCAGCCAAGTATCCCAGAATGCATTTCGAACAAAATTAAAAACCAATAATGGCGGAACAGAGCGGCTAAAACTGAGTAAATTTTGAAATTTTACCTCTTCTGTGACACAAAACAGATTTTTAAGGTGTTTTCAGGCAAGAATGTAGATGTGTAAACATCAAATATCTGGTCAGTTTATCAAAATATTGCATGAATTCAAATGTGCTCCGACGTTTTCGGAGATGACCGTTCCGCTGCTCTAACAGCAGCTGTCCGCTCTCCGGCCGAACGATGGTCGCTATATGCGGGGAGAACTCCAGACTGCCGGCACATCATTTCAAAACTCCCGCTGGTTTTCACTGCTGAGTGGAAGTTAAACACAGATATAATACACTCAACAGCTGATGTTTGGTTTATTTCGCCGTTTCATTTGTTCCTGTGCAAATCTGAGAACTGAGAAACGTTCCACGGTGCAAAGTGTGATTAAAATGCATTAAAAATTTTAATTCGTTATTTTCCCCATAATTAATTAATCGAAATTAACAGTTAGTCCCACCCCTAATATATACATGTATTTTTTTTAGCAGATATTTTTCCTGTGTCGTGTCGGGATGAAGGACCTGCGATAGCGCTCGGTCCGACAGGCTGTAACAGCCTGCTGCTGCGGGAGCTGCTTAGGGCCTCCTCAGTCTCATGCAGCGGGTGAGAGGTGTTCATCAGTTTGGCTAACATCCTCCTCTCACCCACAAACTCATGGAGTCTAGAGGACTGGCCAGGAGTGAGTTGACCCTCTTCACCAACCATTTGCAAGCGAAGAAGACAAAGTGGCTAAGACATCCACAACATATCATTGAGATAATATGTAGAAGAAAGAGCCAAAATCTCAGACAACAGAATAAAGTGAAAAAAAGAGGAAAGGCGTCAAGTAGAAGTAAAACAAGTGTGACATGGAATTAAAGGGTAAAGTTGACAAAAACAGAGAGTCACAGAGGGCAGACGCGAAGCACAGAGACATCACATGGAAGAAAATGTGACATGAGAAAGATTGTTTAAAGGGAAAAAAGCTAGCAGGGGAAAATATAAAGGATGAAGTGACAAAAGCCAGAGACAAGGCCAATTTGATATTCAGCCTGTAAACTAAGGATGGGTTCAGTTTATCACCTCAGGGATGCACACCCACTCAACCAAATCATCCACTTCATCAGTCATTCAAAACACTATCACTCAACCAGGAAATCACCCATCAAACAGACACAGTCACCCACAGCAAATAGACTTTTCTGACTGACACAACCCACTGGCACTTCTCTGATTGGTGGATATGAACGTTCAGTCAGCCAAACAACTTCGAGTCATCACAGCTGAAGTTTAGGGTTTGACTCAAAAATTAAAAAGTACTTCTTTAATGTGAAGACTTTTAAAGATGAAAGAATTACTTAAATGGTCGTCATTTCACCCAAATGTTACTCAAATCCAGCCCCTTACATGGCTATCAGCTGCCCAACAATTATGCTTCTAGTTCTGTTGTATCATCTATGCTGGTCATTGCTAAACATGCTGTTGTATGAATACTGCTGGTGTAGTCCATCCCAGTATTGTCTGCATAGACGGGGTCACAGAATATTATAATAGTGTCTAGCCACTAGCCATGAAAACAGAAGTTTTGTCCAATAAATGTAACCCAAACTTGACAAGGACTTTTAGATAAACTCTGCACCTTGTATGATGTCCCTCTGGAACACGATGAGTGGCCTTACTCATCTTCTGGTGCCTGCCATCTTGATGGCCTCGATGTCTGTTTCTAACATTTATCTGTATTACTTTCACTTGTGTCTGCATTCACATGAAGGTTGGAAAGTAGCTTCTGGGCAAAATATTAGAAAGTACCTCATTTCATTGAAGGAATGAGCAGAATATTGAAGTATAAAATTAAGTACAGAAATGCTCACAGTGGGAGGACAGTCTCAGAACTGGGGCATTAATATAACTCATATGGTTTCCCTTGTTCTGCAGTTAGTGTAGTAAATACAGTAAATGGTTCTATAAATTGCTGATAAATTATAATCTCCTGAAGCATTCGTTCTATGCTGAGGAAACCTGACCTCATAAAAATTTACAAATCAAACCAAATGGTGCCTAGAGGTGAAATTTCAAAGACAAAGCTAAAGAAAAGTCTTTGAAACAGCCAGAACTCTTGTGTTAAAGACTTTTTCCACAGCCACAGATTCATTATATATGTGGAATCCATGCAAGCACTGTTTAACTACATGATAACACCAAGTAGGAGGTGAAGAAGGGCCCTGACTGGCCAACAGCTGATAGTTCTGATGAAACCCCGTGTCCTAGATGTATTCTAATGTGCAGATTAACAGTTTGCAAAACAACACAACACCTACCATATAGCAATAACAAATATACTGTAGCATCACTGTGTTCCACACTAACTGGAAAATCTATAAAAAAGTTATAAATTTTGTTAACAGAAGGCTGCAGATACAATGGCAAGTGTTTTTTTTTGTTGTTGTTGTTTTGTTTCAGGTTCAAACTGATATTGTAAGAGTAATTGTACCTGTGACAGTGCTGCTGTAATGGACAAATATTTGAAGAAGCTGCAACTCAGTTTTCATCTCCTAAACAGCCAAGATGCACTTCACTGGATCAGAAAAGCAGATGAAAATAGAAAAGCTTTTTGGCTTTTGAAGAAAAATTATGCAGTCACAGACTGTTTTCATCCATCATTCACACTGAATGCACCTTTAATCATTAGTGTTATTGAACCTGTTATCTATACCCTACCAACTGCCTGTGTAGATGAACGCGTAGTTTATCTGATCTACGGTATCATAATCATGCAGTATTCTTATTAATAACTGTCCTGTGGGATCAGCTGACCAGTGGGTTATCAGACGTATATTAAAAGGATGTTGCCTTTGATAGAAAAATCTTCTCAGATCTTGAAGCCTCCTGTTTCCTCTGTCCTTTAAATATCAAACATGTCTGATGACACCAGACCCCAGTGTCACAGGCAGAGCATGGGGAAGCAAGAGCGAGATATATAAGAACGTGCTTGTAGTCATGCACTGTGGCATTCTGTACATTCTGAACGTGAAAATAAAATGAACTGACATTTAGTATTCACCGGTGAGTGCTTTCAGAGAACCTTCTAAATCAGGTTGCTTAAACACAATTGGTTAATAGACATTCGATTATGAAAATTAATATTAAATTACTGAGAGCTCTTTATTCACAAGCTGTAAAGAATACAGGCAAAAAAACCTGATCCAGAGCTGCTGGAGCCACAATACTGCATAAATGCTGCTGCACCCCCACAGAGGATTTGAAATCAAAGTCAAATCAATCTGTATTTATCCCAGGCTCCATAGGCCATAGAAACAAATCACACAACACATAACAAGATAAAGACAAATAAATAATACACCCAAATCAAAATATTAATAAAACACAGACTTTCAGCTTTAATTGGTGGGGTTTAACAAAAAACTTGCATTAACTGTTTTTACAAGGTACAGGTGCTGGTCATGAAATTAGAATATCATGAAAATATTGATTTATTTCAGTAATTCTATTCAAAAAGTGAAACTTGTATATTATATTCATTCATTGCACATAGACTGATATATTTCAAATGTTTGCTTCTTTTAATTTTGATGATTATAACTGACAACTAATGAAAACCCCTAATTCAGTATCTCAGAAAATTAGAATATTACCCATACAAAAAAGGGATTTTTAAAAATGTTGGCCGACTGAAAAGTAGGAACATGAACAGTATGAGCATGTACAGCGTTCAGTACTTAGTTGGGGCTCCTTTTGCCTGGATTACTGCAGCAGTGCGGCGTGGCATGGAGTCGATCAGTCTGTGGCACTGCTCAGGTGTTATGAGAGCCCAGGTTGCTCTGAAAGTGGCCTTCAGGTCTTCTGAATTGTTGGGTCTGGCGTATCGCATCTTCCTCTTTACAATCTCCCCCACATTTTTGAATGGGTTTTGCTTCACAATCCTCTCCAGGGTGCGGTTATCCCTATTGCTTGGACACTTTTTTCTACCACATCTTTTCCTTCCCTTCGCCTCTCTATTAATGTACTTGGACACAGAGCTCTGTGAACAGCAGCCTCCTTAGCAATGACCTTTTGTGTCTCGCCCTCCTTGTGCGAGGTGTCAAAGGTCGTCTTTTGGACAACTGTCAAGTCAGCAGTCTTCCCCATGATTGTGTAGCCTACAGAACTAGACTGAGAGACCGTTTAAAGGCCTTTGCAGGTGTTTGGAGTTAATTAGCTGATTAGAGTGTGGCACCAGGCGTCTTCAATATTGAACCTTTTCACAATATTCAAATTTTCTGAGATACTAAATTTGGGGTTTTCGTTAGTTGTCAGTTATAATCTTCAAAATTAAAAGAAATTAATATTTGAAATATATCAGTCTGTGTGTAATGAATGAATATAATATAAAAGTTTCACTTTTTGAATAGAATTGCTGAAATAAATCAACTTTTTCATGATATTCTAATTTTATGACCAGCACCTGTATTTTCAGAGGCTCAAAAGTAATCGGACCAACAAGCAGTTTCATGATCACTGGAACTTTCAGCATGAGGTCAAAGAGATGATGATTAAGAAATACCCCTTCAAACATCCATCCAAGTCAAGAAGACTCCTGAGGAGGAAGGCACATCATTGTCACACACCACAGTCGAGAGATGCCTTATGAAGGTACATAGAGACAAGCAGGAAACCACTGCTCAATACCAGCATGGCTAGATTAGATTAAAATCCAGAAGAGCCTACCGCAGCGGTCCGTGTCCAGGTAATAGAGTAAAATCAAGGCCTAAAATTAACACAGAGGCAAAACTATAAAAATTGTCCAAATACTTATGGATCTAACTGTAAATGCTCACATGTCAGCTGAACAGCTGAAGATAATGTGTTAGTGAGAGGTAATGCATTACACTTCCTCTTTTGCATCAGAGCTCATTTGGGCTTGTGTTTTGATTGTTTTGATTGATTGTTTGATTGTTTGATTGAAGTTCATCCAATTCAGTCTTGAAATTGTCACTGACCTTCTTTCCGCCTCCCTGATCGGCCACTGCGAGTGTTGTCGAGGTCATTTAGTCAATAATGGAGCTGTTTGGGCTCAGAGCAGATGAATGTTTATTCATATTTCTATTTTTGTGCCGGGATCACTGGTAAACATCGTTAGAGAATCATCAAACAGTTGTATTTAGTCTGGGTGTTTGTGGCCTTCAGCAGCTACTCATCTTTTTTTCTGTAAATAGGACTACCTTGGATGTGCTGTCGGTTCCTCTTTATGTGCCTGTAACATTAAAAAACAACCTAAATGACCTGCAACAAAGATCTCAGTTTTTAGAAAAAAACAAAAACGAAGCAAAAATATATGTTTTAGTTTTGATAGTTCAAAACAAATTGTAATTCTCTGTGGGTGTAATTCCAATAAAATGTCCCTATAAACAGCTGAATATCCTTGAATGTGACACTTGAGCTCCTTTCACCTCCCGGCTCAGTAGTGAAAATGAAAATCTTAAGTCCGTGTCACGAATCAAATCCCCCAGGAATCAAAGAAAACAGGTTTCCTTTGAAACTGATGCCCATGGATATTTGAAAATGTTTGGCTGCTTTCAGTGCTATGAAACATCCGTACTGTTTAATAGACAGCTTTAACCTTCAATACCTGTTCAATTCAAATGGATAAAAAAAAAAAAAAGCTGCAAACGGTGAGATTTTTATCCCATGCAGGGAGGAGGTGGTGGAGGTCTGTGCCCAGCTGGGGGATGTTCTGGTGGGGCTTAATACTGGCGCAGCGCCCTGGAGGTGGAGCTGTAGGGAGGAAGGGCTGGATGGAGAGGGATGACAGACCCACAGGGGAGAGAGACTCAGCTCTGACCATCTGCCAGCCTCCAGACGCTGCCAGCGCACACACACAAATTTACACAAACAAACCTGAATGCACCCTTATTGCCTACATACATTCATTCACAGTAGGTGTCAATACACTGTATATTTTTAGCCAATCAGGAGCAATAATAGCCTGCATTTGTATGTGTGTGTTGGCAGACAGATGCAGGGTCTGCCACTTCTGCTGCTTCCCTGCTGAATTCATACTTCTCTCTTGGGATAAAACAGCCCTCCACCTATTAACTTCTCTATCCTGCCATCCTTGCATCCTATGCCGTCTGTTTCTGCTCCTCCTCTTCCTTTCCTTCTCCTTCTTTCCACAAATACTGCCTAAATATTTGTGGATAATAAGTTCATCTCTCTGTCCATTTATCTCTGCAGGAGTGCATTTACACTGTAGGCTGGTGCTATATGTGACTGCACTGAAGTGTTTCGCTTGTTCCCAGAGTTACAAATCAGCTACTTGATACTGATGAAAACATGCTAATTAAAATAATATTTTTGGGGTCAGGTAAAGGTTTCTTGGTCAAATGACAGTTTTTTCTTCCATGAATGGTTTCGGTAACTATTAATGAAAAGATCAACATTTGTTGAGGAGCACAGACCACATGCAGCAGCATTTGGTTGATGTCATATTAAAATGGTACAGCAATTATGATGATGACGACAATGATGATGATGACGATGATGATGTTTTGAGATTTTTTGATGAAGTTTTTGTAAACTTATTTTGCGTACAAAAATAAAACAAAAATCTCAAATTTTGTGCAAGTTGGCACGAAGCTTGAATCCATGAAATCTATGAACAAATTAATTTTGTTACTTTAAAAATTGTACTCGTTGAACCCACAAACTATATAAAAGACAGACATTGCCATTGTGATGTCACCCATTGGTTTCTGCTTCAACAAGAACTTTTTTTTTTTTTTTTTTGCCACAGCTGTGTTATTTTTGGAACCAGAAGTGGCCATATTGATGATGATGTAGTGGCGTGCTGAATGTACTAGCTAGCCTGGTGGATCCATAAACTGTACGAGCTTATCATACAGACACATGATACAGCAATTCGTGCTAAGTCGTCTTCTTCTTTTGGCTGCTCCTCTAAGGGTTGTCACTAAGGATCATCTGCCTCCGTCTCGCCCTATCCTTTGCATCAACTTCTGTTAAACTAACCATCTGGACGTCCTCTCTCACTACATCCATGGACCTTCTCTTTGGTTTTCCTCTTTTCCTGCCTCGCACGACATCCTTAGTCCAATATAGCCACATTCCCTCCTCTGGGAAAGTGGCTATATAAGTGGATATCTTTAATATACACATTTATAATTCTGTCTGTCCGATAAAATTAACATAATCAACTTTGCCACTCCCAACTCCACCTCCTGTCTTTCTGTAAGTGCCACCATCTTCAAACCATACAACAGAGCAGGATTACCATCTTGTAGGCCTTCCTTCTCACCTTTGCAGGTACCCTTCTGTCAGATATACTGAAGACACAGTGATGTGGGAACAGGAAAATAATACTATTTTTCAAAGACACGCAGCTACATGCTGCTCCAGGTCAATCGAGCTACTGAAATTATTTCCTGTGCCTCCTCAGATGTGATCCCAACTCCGCCAACAAGAGCTCAAACTGCCCCACTGACATCCTGAAAACAGCCGTGATGCAGCTTCAACTCTGGGCTCAAACCATGAAACCATGAGAGTTGGATGAACTAAGAATCTCTGTTTCTTCCTTCTCATCAGGTCCTCATGACATCATCATTTTCACAGTGTTTTATATGAGAACAAATTATTCACGTAACGCATCTGGTGTGTCTGTCGGTTATACATGACAAGTTCACATCAGCAATATTCAGAATTTCATGTCATTTTTTGCCCGGTGTGTAAAGGCCCTTAGTGCTGAGCCTAATAACGCACTAGAGTTTCACTCACCCAAACTTCTTAGATGACCTGTACAGCTACTTCAATGCAAGCCCCATTATTTCTCAATAACTGCATCAAGATGCTCCAAAAGGCCCCAGCAGTACAAACATGGTTAAAAGTTCAAGCCCAGTGACTAATAGCAGTCTTGCCCTTAACTTTAGGCCTTACTGTTATCGTTAAGTGGTTAACTTATAAAAAGTATTCATGCCCTGTATTGTTGTTATGAAGGGGGAAATATGCTGTAGGGACCAAAGCAGTTTTTGTAGCAGGCTGTAAACATGTTTCTGCTGTAAAGTTGGACAGCTTAACGTTGGGGGGNACTGACGCTCCTGAGGTGCTTTCACTCTGTACAGTAGCTCTGGGTAGAACCTCATAAAACCTAATACAGAGCTAATCTATTAACGTGCCACCTGTTTATACATACATATCAATATGCAGATGTTTTGGGGCTTTTGGATGTTTAGCTTATCATCTATTGCACAGCACCATCCGGGAGCATCTAATCCCAGAGACATCCGACAGCATGATGACGTGCTCAGATATACAGCCGGGCAATTAGGTACCCTGAAAAACTGTGAGTGTTGAGGCAGCTCATTATTAAAGGGAAGTGATGCAAGAGAATGTTCTGGTTTGTTGATGTTGGACCTGACCTCTGACCTCTGCCTTTGATAGGTTAAGTCCCATTGTGTCATGCTCTGAACTGGAAATTCATATATCTGGATTACTGTAATTCTTTGTTCCCTTGTCTAAGCAAAAACTCCTTGGAATGTCTGCAGTGTGTGTGTGTGTGTGTGTGTGTGTACAGCTGGGCCTGGGCCATGACCCCGACAGGACATGGTTGTAGGGGCTGGGAGGGTCTGCTGGTCCCCGCTGCCTCCTCTCCGGGGCGTGGGTGCTTTGTGGTTCTAGAGCACGTGGCCCAATGTTTTGGCATGGTTGGTGACCTGCTCCCTTGGGGGGTCGTGGGCTGGGTGGCACGGGCCTCTTCAGCTCAGGCGGGTGTCGGGTGATTCTTGAGCACTTGGGGCCCTGTTCTAGGCTAGCGCTGGGGTGGCCGGCCTCTGGTGGGGTCAGGTACCCGGTGCCTCTGGTTCTCTAGGGTCCTTCCCCTTTGACCTGTGGTGCTGCGGATTGCCTGGGTCTTCTGGGTCCTTCTCTGTCTTTCTTGGGCTTCTGGGGGGGGTGTTGTTGCAGCCACTAACCTTCATTATCAAGTATGTTTCATGACAAACACATAATACAAAGATACTTGCACTCATACGCACACAAACAAATAAACAAACCATGATCATGTGCTAGTATCTGTTTTTGGTTTTCATGTTGTTCTTTTTTGTGTTTTGTTACAGATGCAGCAGTTGGTGACTGATTATTTGCCCCCCCCCAGCCCCCCCACCCCCCGGTCTTTCTGTTCCCTTCATTGTTTCCTTCTTCTATCACTCCTTTCCTGCCTGTCAGTTCCAGCATAGTTAAACAGTTTCATACTGTACCAATTTCAATAATTAAATAAATAAAGTAATTTTAAAAAAGACTAACACGAGGAGTATTTTTACAGATCCGCTTGCCAAAGCAAATGTGTCTGGCTCAACACAGTATGCAGACCAGAATTTTGATTGCTTAGGCTGCCAAACAGAACAGGTTATTAGAAAAAAAAATGCTGCAGCGAGTCTTCTGACTAAGTCTTCTCAGCACTCACATTCCACTCCGTTGCTGATCCAGCTGCACTGGCTCCCCATTAAATTCTGAATCCACACAGATTCTGATTTTGACCTTTAGAGCTTTGCATGGACAAGCACCAGCATACATCAGTGAACTTTTACATCTGTACATCCCCAGCAGGGCCTCGAGGTCATGTGATCAGGGCCTGCTGGCTGTGCATGGTACGAGGCTGAAAACTAAAGGAGACAGAGCTTTTACAACAGCGGCCCTCAGACTGTGGAAGGCTCTCCCTCTGAGCCTGAGAGCTGTGGACTAGCTTTCAAAAAACAGCTGAAAGCTCATATTTGTGAACTTGGTTAACTTTGGTTTTTATGTTCTAGCATTTTGCTGTGAAGCTCTTTGTGGAGTTTATCATGAAAGGTGCTATAAAATTCAGCTTACTTTTAATTAATTACTAGCAAACGTTTTGATTTAGGGTTTATGGAATTGATTCATGAATTCAAAAATAGTCATGGCATTGTTTTTGAAGCATCTTCTAAACTTTGGCATAGCACTGTACGCATGGGCTTCGTTCCTGCATTCTGTGCTCAGCATGTGTGAAGACTGGGAACAACACATGTAAATTTGTCAGACGTCGTGTGTTTCTGCTGCGTGTGATCCTGCGTTAATCAGTGGAGCTGAGAGCAGAGAGGATTAGTGACTTAATCAGGGTGCTAAATGATGGTTATTAATAGAATTAGACTGAGTTGTCATCGCTGTGACACGAGCACTTTATTCCATAGTTTCTTTCTGTTTATAGTCTTTGTTCCACTTGAGAACACAGCACATGTTTGTTAAACACCAAGAGATATGACAGAGTGACTGGATCAATCTATTCATCTATTGGCTCCACCCATTCATTAATCCATCAGTCCATTTATCCAGTCAGCTGGCCTTCATCTGTTTGCTCTATTAGGCCGCCCCCAAACCAACACCAGTCAAGTAATAGGTTTTAATTCAAGTGGCCAATTAATATTCTCACATTTATAAATAATTTGATAACCCCACCCCCAACACACAGACACAGACACACCCACACACTCACTGTTCTGTGTGTCTTTATAGAAGAACATGGACATGTTGATCAGTGTTGTACCTTCTCTGCCTATGAACTGAGGTGGGGGTTAAAAGCCTCACTGCCATCACCCTTACAGGCATGTGGGTTCAGTTGGCATCTGTCCATCATTGGATTTAGATTAATTAACACTTGTTGGAAATCTTTTGATGCATTTACACTAAGCTAATGAGTTATCAGCTGTAGCTGCTATATTCTCTTTTCCCTGTCTCGCCTCTCTTGCTCTGCATTTCCCACTCGGGGTGACAGTAGAGGAGACAAACTGAGAGAAACTGGAGTGACCATAAATTACTGCAGAGTGCTGGAGAGTCTTTCACACTGCTTTGAAATGAAATGAAGGCCCATTAAGTTAACACATAAATGAAGCTAATTATATACACACACACACACACAGAGTATATGCATTTTATTGATTTATTTACTTTTTCCTTAGGCTTTCCAAGGCCGTGGTCGTGGAATCGCTGTAAGCTGCTGAGCTGCAGCATTTACACCTTATGGTGTCGTTCTTCACCCTCACAAAATGATCACATGACTTCTAGTCTGAAAAATCTAATAACCATTGGGATCAGTCCCGTAGACGATAATGTGAATCTGTGTTACCACTTTTAGCGTGCTTTTTATTTTGTGACCAGCCTGGTCCACAGAGACTTTTCTCATCGCTTAACTATTATTTCAGTTCAAATTAATTCACTTTTAGTTATATAGCATTAATTCACAACAACATTTGCCTCAAGGCACTTTATATTATAAGGTGGAGACCCTACAATAATAAAAAGAACAGAAAGAAAATGAAACACTGTAAGATAACTGTACAATAAAAGCATATAAAGGACAATATCACATGTAATGACATGACAATAAAGCATAGAATTGGTTTCAGGGTGGTGATTGATTCCATGAGCCTGTTCTCCTACGGCTGCGTCACGAGGCAAAAATATGGTCACCTTTAAGGCTTGTAGAGGTGAACTGGCTCATATGGGATCAACATTTCTGCTATGTAGTTTGGGGCCAGTCCCAGATATGCTTTCAAAGTGATCAGTGAAATCTTAAAATGTACAGAACGCCAATGACAAGAAGCCAGAATTGAGCTGATTTGGTGGTGTAACCAGGAAGAAGGCTCACGCTGAAGGAGAGACACACTGTTTATACCTGAGAGGAGGCAGGTTTAGCTGCTGGATTGATCTGATATACAGTACCAGTCAAAAGCTTGGACTGGTACTGTACAGTATGTGGCACAACTTTGCGATAGATTTGAAAGTTTACAATGTCTACTGTAATTGCTGAAAGAGTTTTTGTCTCTATGGCTCAGTGCAAAAGATTCCATTGGTTTTATCTCCCATGTATTTCTGTGTTAATGACAGATGCAACATGTTTTCTACCCCCGACCTCAGGTTAAAAAAAAAAGCACATTTGAGCTACATGAAAATCCAACAATCTGCATCATACTCTCACTCAGATCCTTCGCTTTCAGCCTCGTCTTTATTTGCAGCCCCTCTGTCCCCTGGGAGATTGAAGGACATGGATGGGCAGATTGGAAAAAATGAAGAGGAAGGAGAGAGGCAGAAAGTGTTCATGCAGCATAGAGGGAAGGCTTATTGGTCAAAGCTTACAGCCTGAAACCTCTTTGATATAAAAAAAAAAAACTGCTCTAAATAAGGACGAAGAGGCACAAGGAGGGTTAAAATGTGAATCAGAACTTTCATCTTCAAATCTTTCGAGCAATCGTGAATTGTTTTACAGTTTTTACTTTATAATATTTTTATTTAATAATATTCAGCAGCTAAACAATCCCAGAGTCCCTATTAATGATGAGTCTTCTGTCTCTGTCTTCTAGTGGTTTTATCATTTTTACTGATGATCAACCAGAATATGAATATCAACATGTTTCCCACAGAGACAACTTTAGAGATAAAAAAAACAAAACAAATGGGCTCCTTTAAGAAATTATTTACAAACTACTTTGCAAAACAACATAAGTGGAGCAGATTGCATGTTGAGCAAACACTGTTGATTCTTTCAAAACCTTTCACTATACCATCAGCGTGCCATGAATCTCCATCTGTTCGACAATAAACCTTCTATAAGTCATGACTGTTGTATAGTTGCTGCCCAAATATATATTTAGAAATGTAGGCAAACTTAACTGATGTGGTTATAAACAGCTAATCTTTCAGCCCAGGAACCCACAGGAGAGGTTTTCACTGTCCGGTGTTTGTAATGCTGCTGGGAAATATGGAGAAGAAGATGGATTTTTTTTTTTTATTGACAGAGAGAAAGAGATCAGTGTTTCATCAGAATACTACAACAAACCCAAATGGAGGTTTAAAAAAAGGAAAAAATAAACATGAATTTCAACAAAGAAGAAATAATTCAGTTTTGGCAGCAGAAGCTTGTTTGTTATCTTTCATCCAGGTGTTATCATGAACGTCAAGTAGGATGCAGTTTGGGAAGAAGTAAAACCTACTGAATTACAGCAGGCTGTGATTCAGTAGGTTTTATTGAAACATATTACAGGTCTACAGTTTACGTAGTAGGGATAGTCATGATTTTTGAATAACTGAATAGTCATTATATTATGCTTGCCAATAATCAAGAAATGTATGCAGCTGTTCTGGCATCTGTCTTTGTTTTTAACACCAACAGATGGTGATGCAGTTTCCACTTCTGAAAAGTTAAACCAATGCAGAAGTCCCTTAACTGTATTGTTTCTATTGGCCAGCAGGGGGCACACCCTTTGGTCTGATCTCCATAAAAACAAAATATTGTATCTGACTCTTTTACTTATGGTCTCAGTCATTAGTTTCAAGTCTTACTCAATGAAGCATGCTGTTCATGTGGTAAATTATGGTTACTATTAGAGTTAAAAGGGAAATTTAACCATGCACAGTGCTAATGCTTTATGACGGGCCTACCCCCCAATGTGCATGTGTGATTTCCCTCAGGTTCTCAGACAGAAGGTCCAGTGCGTACTTGTACAGGTAAAGTGAGCTTGTCACTAGTCTACCATGACTATGGACAGTCTTGGAGAACAAATACTGAATAGAACATTAGCTCAAAATGTCTGTCCCTACGTCATACATCAAACCTGCATCCATTAGATCCATGCTGCACAGTGCTGAAAACCTCACCTTCTGTAGCTACCTTTAGAACAGATATTGTACAGTTCTGGTTATCATTATGAACATGATTATCATCAGCAGCACAGTACAAACCTCCATCGTCTTCCACTGTGGACGACTCCTCCCCCCCAAAGCATAATTACAGTTGAATGTAGCAGAGTGTCAGCAGAGCAGATTATAGACAGAGGAGGGCTGGACAGTGAACAGAGCCAGACTCACTCTCTCTCATCTACTTATCTCTCCTCTCATCTTAATAAGACCAGAGCAGCGGCAACATTCTTCCCATAAGGCCTCACTGTCCGGGTCTGAGCCACAGTCTCATTAACCAGACATATTGGCCTCTGCGGTACAAAGGGCCTCCTTTGGAGCTGACGCTCAAGCATCCTGACTTGCTCATTTAAAAGTGAAACGTCGAGATCCTTGCTGTGCCATCATCGATATCAGCACTAAGGGAGAGAGCAAAAGGGGAGGGTGCGCTGCTTTCATTCACATGCAGCTGCTGGGTGTTGAAGATGAGGGGTGGTGTTTAATTCAGATGTTAGATAGTGAGATTAAGTGAAGAGGATCAGATCTAACGGCCCAATAGATCTCAATCTTTCATGCTCATTTAGATGTTCTTCTGCCTTTTTAATCCAGTCACATTCTGATCAGTTTTTTCTCTACAATTCAGAGAGGCTGTATGTATATGTCTCATAATCCTGATTCCCAATCTTTTTTGGACATTTGTACTTAATCGCAGGCTTGGAAGGCAACATGAACTTTCAACTTGTGAAATGTAGATCATACAGAAGCATCGTACTGTGCAGCTTTCAGTTATGTGCCATTACAAATAGCCAAAAGCCTCATTCATACAAATGGAGGGTGCACGTTCATGTGCCAAAAAAACTTTTCCAGCCTTCCCCCATTTGTTACAAAGACGTAGCATGGGCCTCCACAGTTTTGGGCCCACAGAGCATGCTCATTAGTTTCCTTCTAAGTGACACCCGTGGAGATCATGCTCAAGTTACATTTCTTTCCGCCAAGCTAGCGACTTCCTGCTGGCTTTTTGCAAAATCATACAGCTTGTCTACATTTTCCAAATGGCAATGGACCAGATGGAATATATTCTGATGATTAACAGGGTCGCTGTCAAAGTGCTGTTCCTTCTTTTTGTGTGGAGAAATGTTAATTTTGGTCCCCGTGATTAAATTTTAGTCACATGGTATGTCCATTATGCCAAAAGCTAGGGAGGTCTGCAACGTCACCTATTATATGTTAACAGATATACCCTGTATAAAAAAGAAGTGCATAGCCACATCATCCTTAAACTCTCCCTAATGCTCAGTGCTTTGGTCACCACCAGTATTTTTTTTTCTTCTTCTAAATCCAGAGTAGACTGTATGTGGATAAGATGGAGTGATAACTGTGCTAGCAAGCTTGGTTTGTGAACCGTATACATCCAAAAGGCACAAAGCAGCACAACCACAGTCAAATAGGTTCACCTTGGCACAAATTAATACAGGTGAGGCCTAGAGACAGGTAGCAGCAACAGCTGCAACTGCCAGTCAAAGTGGCTACATGCTTAACTTGATGACCAAGTAATCAATCAAGTGTCAATCACTCACTGTTTTAACAAAGGGGGAAACCACAGAGACCAAAGCAGTTCTGTAGCAGCTGCAAACATGTTTATTTCTGCTGTAAAGACGGTCATTTTAACATGGGAGTCTGTGGGGACCGACTCACATTTGGAGCCGTCCTCAGGTGGCCGTTAGAGGAACTGCAGTTTTCGCCAGGTTTCCACTTCGTTGCAGCATAAAGGTTTTGCTCAAGAGGTTTCAAATAAACAAACCTGAATCTTCAAAAAACTGCTTTTATAGTGTGACTGCCTTTGACTGATATCGCTGGGAAGCAGAGGTGTTACATCAAAACTAAAAACAGATTTGCTGTGGAGCTCGCTGGACACGTTTCAGTGGTTTTGCTAATCTGTCTGCAGGTTCTCTGCAAAGAAATGTATTCTTCATCATCATATTTGTTCTGTTTTTCCTCATAACTGTTTCAAATTAGATCATCGTATTGTTTTAAATATTTAATGTGTGCATGTTTTTTTTTTTTTTTGTTGTTTGTTTTTTGTCTGAGTTTGGATGACATCTGCCATTTGGTGAATGATTCAAACAAACAGCCTCACACTGCTGGACTCTGACCTACATTTGAATCATGCGTGTCCCTGTGGGGAATTGAACCTCTATGCCAGCTTGTGTCCTTGCTTTGTATGGTTTCAGCACACTGATGTACAAACTATACCTAAATGTCCCAGTTTTTTCCTGGATCACAATTACAGTGTCAGCCTGCTGGGTGCGCTTCTATCAACAATTTTCAAACCAGTTACATGGTGAAAACTAAAAGATAATATGGTAACTGCTTTTAACTTTACTGGTCAAACGGAGGTATTTCCTTTGCTTATGGCTACTTTTAAAATTTAAAGTTTATTCTATTGGTACATCATGTCCAGCCTCAGTATGTTTGACAAAAATATTCTGAAAACATATGTATTAAAAAATAGAAAAAAAATTAAGCTTCGTCCATCTTGTGTTCCCTTAAAAGTAACTGCACTTTGTCTGGTGTAAATAACATGAGCCTGAAAACTTGGCAGATGATGACACTGACACACAAGACAAGACATTCTCACAATTCACTAACCAATAAAATTCTTTTTTCAGGCTGTTCTTCATCAGATCGAGTGGTCACATCACAGCCGGACTTGGTCCTGATTGGCTCACCTTGTTGAAGAAATACTGAAGCAGGTAGGTTTGCTTTTTGTCAGCTGTTTTCTTCCAGTGAGGGTCCAGTATATGACTGTCCTTACTGTGCCTAGTGCTTTTTAAATGCACCACTTGATTTGATTTGGGGGAAAAAATCAATATAAAACCTACTTAAGCGTAGGAATGATCAGAGGTCTGAGCAGAAGCTTGATGTGGGCCGTACAGAAAGTCCTCTCTCTCTCTCTTTCCATTTCTTGTTCATCCTCTGTGGTAATTTCAGATGCCGCAGTCAGACACCTGCGTCTCTATCTGATAAATATTGAATCTTCCAGAATTGAAATGGATCTTTAACAAGGCTAAAACACGGACAAACACAGCACATACACCACCCACACGCTCATAATGTCTCTGTCATTCTGAACCTACACACACACCACAGGTTAGTAGGTTACTGCTGAACTTTGTTGTGCGTCTGCTGGTTTTGTTGCTGCCTGACACACAAACAAGAAAGGCAAAATGAAAAGACAGCTACATGTGTATGTGCTGCTAAGATTTGTGTGTTTGTGTTTGCAGTCATACTGACAGAGTGCACAAAGATTGTGTGATGGGCATGTTGTTGTTCTTCTTTGCAGTCAGAGCCTGTGTGTGTGTGTGTGTGTGTGTGTGTGTGTGTGTGTGTGTGTGTGTGTGTGTGTGTGTGTGTGTGTGTGTGTGTGTGTGTGTGTGTGTGTGTG